>JAFBJS010055160.1:22128-68695 GCA_016785265.1 Paraplagusia blochii | reverse complement strand
GATGTGTATAAGAGACAGGTGTGTGTGTGTGTGTGTTTACCACAGGAAGTAAAAAGAAACACAGGCTGCATTTGTCTAAGTCTTAACGTAGCAACAATTAGTTGCCAAAGTAGAGACCCAAAACTGTGCTTTACCTCCAAGCCTCCAACACCACAACCCCAAATTATGGCACCGCTCAATTCTGGCTGGACACAGGTGGGGTTTGGAACCACACACCAACAACCTTGAGTGAGAGGCAGACAACGACCCGCCTTGTACTGTAAATGACAACATATGAGTAGGGAATCAACTCTTTGACCTCCCCTACCAAAGATTCATATTTCTAAGGGCCAAAATGTATATGCAGTAGATATTTATTTATCTATATAAAGTTTTAAGAAAGGCATTGCTACTAAAGCTTTACTTAGTTACAAAAAACATGTTAACTAACCTTTATGTTTAGATTTAAAAGAAACTTTTTTAAATGCTGGTGCATCAGTGTGTTGGTGATTCGTGCCCCAAAGCAGGCTTTGTTTGTTGGTGATACTTTGGTCAGTGGGAGGGCCACAGACATGTTCCGGTGAACTCATTCCATACATACTGATGGACACAGATGTCCAGAGCCCATTGTGGCTCAACAAGACCTCGCAAGGACACAGCAGGGCCATTTCACGCCTCAGGGACACCCATAGAAGAAGTCAGAAAAGAACCAACACTGTGACATCGGCGTAGATCTCTGTCAATGAAAATGAAGCAGGCGGCCATGTAACAAATTAGCTAGAACAAGACAAGGAACTGTAGCAAATTGTAGGCGAAAAAGAAATGCCTCATCTAGTTAAAAATTCCCTTTTTTGCAGCTATTATTACTATATTGGTATATACCGTACCTCTGGACTATATGTGAATCTAGAGTACTAGTTGTACCAGCAATTTTATAGTCATATATACGCCACTGGTGATGGATTGATAAGATTCTTAGAATAGGTATTGATATTGGTATTGGCATCAATATTGGTAAAAAATTCAGAATTGAAAATGTAAAAAGCCCACAGCTTTACAGTTCGTATACTTTTTCCAACTTTTTGAATATACTGGTCTGAAAACTCAAATTTTAGAGTGTTTTTTTAGTCATCCACATGGGCATCTTCAGCCTCTTCTGCCTGCTTCCATGCAGCCGCTGTTTACATTCACATGTAGGTCAAGCTACACAGCTGGAGTCTAAACATAGCAACTCTTTATTATTTTATCTGTGCAGATGAAGTGAACCATTGTCTTACATCTGCATCCCTTTCTTTCAGCCGGATATGAAAAGTAGGCCAAATAACAAGATCCTGTCAGTTTTTTTTATTTTTTTTGCCTTTCAATTAACTGAAGTCCATGTGTGTCTCGTGAGGGAAGCGTGCCACCTTTTTGAAAAACAAAATAAGTGGACACGGGTTCGCAAGTGTTATCAGAGTTATTCAGGGAAAGACAGGGAAATAGTTTGCCTGCAGGCGTGCACTTGCATGTCTTCCAGAAAATCACCGACACGATGGACTAGATAATGTTTGGGACAGTTGCCAAGGACAGGCTGGATGTTTAGCTCTTAACTTTTGTCGTGTATCTGGTTTTCCTATCTGTTCGTCCTTTTAGGGCTTTGTAGCATTTACGCAGAAGAAAAATAATAAGAATCAGAATTTTTAAAAATGTACAAAAATGTAGTAGCTGAGCTCGGATTTAGGCCAAATTATTATATATTAAACAGCAACAACTTTTCATTCTCAGTTTACCAAACCCCACTGCCAATAAATCGTTTAGCCTTTGAGGACTTAAAACATATATCAATTTAGTTTAGCACAACTGTTTTTTTTTGTTTGACAGAATGCCACAGTGGGTTGTAATGTTTCTACAAGTTCCTTCATTGTCTACAGTGTAGATAGATTTCACCAATATTATTTTTGGCCCTGGAGATTAATGCAGACATCAATACTGCCCCAGTGTGTGTACGTTTAGCTCGTTCTGATAGAGCTTCAAACTATGGGGTGACTGGTAGCCAGTCAATGACACACGTCAATGTGTGGGAGATATTTATGATTAAATTAAAAGTTCTCAGTGCTGTTTCTGTTCAGTGATTTAAAGCCCCCTTGTTTCAGCCCCTGTGCACTCACAAGGCCGCTTGTTTCGAAGACTTTGGAATGTTTTGCTAAACCCAATGACTCCAGAAAGCTCACGCCAAACTTGTTTGCTTTGCTGTTTTGCACTGCTTGTCCTTGGGTCTTTTCTCACTCTCTCCTTTTAACACATTAACTCACACAGCACATCTTTTCAACCTTTTCCAAAAGATCTATTGCTCTTGAAAAAAATGTCCCGATGAAAAAGATAGTTTTACAAAAGAGTTCCTGCAGGTGTGCGATACTAATTTAATCAGATCTTCTCACTAATGCTATATTAGCATGAGTTAATATAGGTTTTTCTGGTAATTTTCCATAGTACCTACATTTGGATTACATGCCAGTCAAATACACTTTGTCTTTGAATCTTTTTCCATCAAACTGACAAGAACATCTCATTGTCATGTTAACATGACAGTCCGCAGGGAATCCTGCTTGACCCCCCTCTGTCAACTAATCCATCACCGCTGCAAACAAAAGAAAGATCAGAGCTGATACCTGTTGTAACCTTATACTGCTACCCTAAACCCATCTGTCTGTCTGACTACACACCTCAAGGCTGGACATTCAGATGATTAAACGCCATACTAATTGTAAACAGTTATTTATGTTGTCTGAGAAAACAAAAATAAATCACATTTTTTCCCTTTCATTTGCGTTAAACAGTCAGAGGGAACATGTTGACATAGCAGTGGACGGGAACATTTTTAAGGATCTTTGATAAGTTAAAGTGATGTCTGACATGGTGGATAGCGCTCTCTCGGAAAAACACTTCTCTCTCCCCCTACTTTAGCTACAATATGCATCACTGTTTGAGTGCATTACAATCTAAAGATTTCAAGAATCACACATAGGGCAGCACGTTCTGCCCCAGACCAACGATATATTCTGCTTTAGTCTTTTTATTTCATCTACTTCTTGCAAAAACTGTGTCCTTTGGTTTCTTATTCTGATTCATCCATGTTCTGTCCTAACCATCAAATGGTGTCTCTGAGGCATACACATTTATTCCGTTATTTGTTAATACTTCAAAGATTACTCAAATTTACCTAGAATATGACAGTGAAGCTTTTAGTTTCTCCTTTATTCTTAAATAAACCCTTGTGATTGGTTGTCTAGGTAACAAACAAATGACCAAACCATTCCCAGCCAAAATATTTTGTACAAATAAAAAAATAGTTTATTCTGTTCCATTAGAAATACTTTTTCTGAACTACAGAGGAGGAAAGGCAATTACATCCACATATTGCAGCAAAATTCGCAACAGATTCTGCCCTTTTCTTTTCAAAGCAGAACACGGAACAGTGTTTACTGATTTGTGATTGTCTTTGTTCTCACCATCACTCAAGAACTGCTCAACAAGCTCACAAGTAGCCCACTCCATGTTACACGTACTCTTGACTTCTCCATTGTTCCGTTGAATTCCTGTGCATACTTATGACGTTGGAAAGTAACTCGACTTTTTACTGCAGAACCTGAACAAATACAAGTCTCCTCCCAGATGCAAACATCCATGTACGACAGAGCTGGATGAATGGCTTTGCTATTCCAAATATTCGCTAAGATTGTAGGGCAACAAGGTGTAGCGCATTAATGAGCTCACGCTCAGAGAACTGCTGTTTTGGCAGAGCTCGTGATTCTCGAAGTGGAGTGCGCAAATATTTGCACAAACTGTGGAATTCATTCCTGCCTCAGCACAAGAGAATGTCTGATTTCACATGCAGATTTTTCGGCCAGTTCACTCCTACACTTTTCCTCCTTCTGTCAGCAGAAAAGAAGTGAGTGCTGTAGGCAGAGCCACTGTGTCCATTATGAGCTTTGGGTCGGATCCAACCAGCCGGTCAAGACCTGTATGTAGGTGATAGTGCAATCAATAATGTAAGGACACAGAAGGGCAGGAAAGGAATGAGGCGACAGCTGGTGATGATATAATGTTGATGGGCAACATCATATAGTCACATTAGTGACCTTTTATTGGAAGTGAAAGGAGATTTATATTCATGACATTCAGCGTAGCATTCTCTCTTGCCAGGAAAAATATTCATCTTCATCCTCTTATCTGTTACCGGGTCGAGAGGGCAGCTTTCTCCACGACTGCCACCCAAATTACACCACCCAAATCGACTGCTACCCAAATCACAGGATCACACTCCGTACTGTGAACCTTCCTGAAGGTGTTGAGCCCACTGGAAGGTATGTGGGTCGGGACATTTCTATGCTCAGAGCACCTCAGTAGTAGCCTTGCAAATGGTGGATTCGAACCTGAAGTCATGCAGACCAAACCGACCAACCCTTGCGTTCCTTAACCACTAGTCCACAACTGGTTAATTTAGTTAAATTCAATTTAGTGTCCTTGACAAGATCAGCTTTAACTTATTAAAAAAAGGAATAACTTGATGCTAGGGTCAAAAACCACTTTTGGATATGTGATGATGACAAATGAAAATCCTCTGTGTGTGTCCTCTTCTGTTTCACACACATCTCTCTTCACCTGGATATCGATGAACCAACGGTCTCGAGAATACTTGGTATGTAGTTCTGCCATTGTCTTTAAAACCGACACTTTTAGTACCTGCCACAGCTTGTGCTGCCATATATATCGAGCGAGACTTGCGATGTGAGACGATGGAGATGGTGGCGTAATGGCTCGTCACTGATCATTAGTTGTAAAAGAACCACATTCCTCGAGAATCTTTTCCAGATGCTTCCCTAAAACCAAGTTTGTTGCCCCATTGCAAACACCTCTTCTCGTGGGGATTGAACTCCCGCTCAGAATGCCTGAGTTCATGGTATGTTTGTGTTTGTTTACTCCCCACTGGGCTTTCATTTCCTGTGTGTCTGCTGCTGCTTTTTTTTGTGAAACTACGAGCCATTTTCAATTAAAGGTATTCACTCAGTCCATGGAGGAATTGCAACTAACATCAATGCTTTTGTTTGTATTTTTGACCTTTTTGATTTTGATTTTTGATGAACTCACATCTCCATTCAGAGCTAGTCAAAAAAAACATACATTAAATTGTATTATACTGAAATACGAATTATTGTCTACCTTATGTTAATACTTTAGAAAAGAATGTCATTTCTTATGTTTTCCAAAATTACAATTCTATATGGTAATTAGAAAGAGGTCTGTATTAATTTACCTGTGAAAAGTGAAATTGACAAGAAGATGCCCAACTTAATAAAAAAAATATATATCAAAAACATTTGGATAAATATTTGCATGCTTAGTTTTCCTGCGTTCGCAGAAATAAAGTTATTAATATCATTAACTTAGTAAATCCAACAGCCTTTCACCCTTTAGGGGGGTATTTATAATCATTGTGATATTGAAACAAAAGTCAAAATGCTCTTGAGACCCTTGGAATTCATTATGCTTTTATTAGTTCAAATTTTTTATCTGGATTTATTTTAACTAACTAATTATTGGGGTTAATTGGGGGATTGGGGAATTTTAGACAGGGTAGTTAAAAGTAAAAAAATTGACATAACCCTGGGAAAGTTATCTGTTTCATAATATGTATTTTATAATCATTTTTAAAATATTTGGACCTGTATAGAGAAAGATAGAATAATGCTGCCGCTTTGACAAGTCTGTTCAAACTTCTGAATACTTCTGAGTAGCCATGCTTATGTCATCCCACCTCCATGCCTGACCTAAATCTTTCCCCTAATAACCTTTGTCGGTTTCTTCATTGATTTATGGCTGCTCTACAGTATGTTCAAGTCTCCACTGTACGCTCTTTTTTGCATTTATCATTCAGTCAGGTTGAACTGGAAGACCTCTGAAAGCCAAGATATATCACATATCCTCGAAGTGAAGACGCCGAGATCCTCAGGCCATTTTTCATCTCAGTCATCGAGTTTTTAACATCGGAGCTATGACACAAATATCACACATGATGTTTGTGAGTCAGTGTAAGACCTCATTGTTTTAGGTTGACTGGTTAATCTCTAATAGTCATGTGAAAAGTACAGGACGGCTGAATGGTTTCTAGGAAGACTTATCAGCTGGTGCGTTTGGTGATAAAGACATAAGAGTCTTTTGGGGCATCATTGATCCTTAAAAGCAAAACTCTTCTTTACCTACTGACTTCTGTTGATCTTCAACCCTATTTCTTGGTAAAAAAAAAAAAAACTTGGCCTTTCCTTTAACTAAAAAGCCATTTAATATCCCCTTTTCACCCTGATCAAAAGGTATTGGCCATGACCTTTCACCTTGTATTCAATGGGGGGGTCATGACCCACTTGGTATTCTGATTGGAAGAACACTGCTCCACCGGCCGAGTGTTGTCAGCCTTCTGTGTTCAGGCCCGCCCCCACTTTAGCTACGTGCAGCTGGTAATAATACAGACACTGAAGCTTTTAGCATTAGCCTGGTAGCTGAATGACACTGACATCTTAATGCCTTTTGTGACTGTGTGTGTGTGTGTTGAAGGTTAGGGTAATGAGATCCAAATTTCAGAAGAGGTCTCATCTTTGTTGTTCTTCAGGTTCCACTGTTATTTAATGTGGATTTATGTAAAATAAATAAATAAATATTGCTGCGGATGGGTGGATTGGTGGACGGATGGATAGCTAGCTAGCTAGCTAGATAGACAGATAGATCGATAGACCCTGCATAGGGTCTCCAGGGTCAAGATAGCTTCTACGTGAACCTTCTGACTAGCTTTTCAAAACATGTGCCGGAACGGCACTGAAACGTGAGCCAGAAAAGCCTGGCTGCGTTAGGCTCTGTGAGCATGACAGTTTTGGAGATCAGGTTTAAAACTCGCAGCTGAATAAGACTTAAAAATGCAGAAACTCATCAACGTCCTTGCGCTTCACTGCCTTAAATCTATCGACAAAAAAAAAAAAGAAAATGGAGCGTTATCCCGTGATTGAGCAAACCAGAAACATTTTCCCTTCAAACAAAGATGGTGTTTTGATCCAGTTTGACAACATCATGTGTACACAAAGAGGACTTGTCTGCTCAGAGAATAGCTATCATTGTTTGTGTCTTCCGCCTAAAACATGTGATTTTGCTTTGAAATGCATGTTTTTTTTTTATCCCCCCTGGTACAGTATTATGATGATGATTTATTCCCATGTTTTTGTGTTTATTCAAATCTTGTGAGTCTCACAAGTGTTTAGGCACGGTCGACACGCTGGGTTAGTTGGATAATTGGATACTAGGTTTGGCCTCTATGCACAGATACTTCTTGAATATACTGTATATAGGATTTTGCAAACTTAATTTGCAAAATCCGTTTACGTTTAATAATAAATTTCACCCTTTATTGAGGAAAGTTAATCTGATGATTCCCTTCTGAAATTGAGCACATATTGATAAAGTTCTCCGTCTGAGCCCGTCTGAGAGGTGTCTTCTTTGTTTGTTATCAGACCTATGCTGATGTGTTTGAACTCTATTCTTCTTCTTTTTTATTTTTTATCTGAGGTAGTGAACTCTTTCATCTTATCTGGTGAAAAGTGATATAAGATGCAGGATCTGTATGAAGTCGAGAGCAGCCTGAGATCACTCTGAAACTCAAACCAGACCATAGCACATTGTGCTGAAGGAGTCTGCGGATCAGTGATAATCTCTGGGTCCAACCTGGTTTGTGTTTGTCATGACAGCTCAGATGTGTGCAAGGTTTTTCACGTGGCTCCCTGAAGAGGTCGCGGGTATTAAGAGGTCGCGGGTGAGTGGACGCCAAGCTGCACATCGCCTCTGATGGTGCTTAAAGTAGGGAGGAAGTGAGAATTCCATGACAATGTCCAACTCCACAAACACTGGGTTGAGGACAGACATTTTGGGGCGACTTACTGTGTTTGGAAAAAGTTGAGGACAATACCGTCACATACATAGGATTCCACCAACACACATTCACCTGTATTCCTCGTCTAATATCGTCCCAAAATTTTCATTCCACAACAGCCTGTCTTTAAGGTACGTCTGATGACGATGATGGTATATGTTTGACGTGCAGAAAAGCTTCTGTCTCCATGCCAACTCTTGCTCGTAGAGTTTTTAATCCTTATGTAAGAAGACATTTGCAAGAACCTGTCTTCGCTCTGATGATGAGGACAGCTGTCAACGCAATGATGATATTGGCAGAGATATGCTGACTTTTTTTAAGGGACTTGTTGGGAAAGTTGTGTTCCCTTTCCAAAACATTAAGAACAGGGGTGGCGTTCACTGACTGTGGAGCGCACTCTAAATCCAAGGTGCTACTTATTTGGTTTGGATGAGGGATTCTGGAAAATTCCAAGAACTGATGTGCGCAGTGCAGAGTAAATTTGTAGTTCTGTGGTCAGCATCATTAATCGGCTTTCATCAACAGTTTCATGTTAGTTGCCGAGCCCCACAGTTCTTAGAAAAATGTGCTGTGTCTCTTTTTCAAAGCAATGTGATTTATGAACTTTAGGCCACTCTGATACAAACCAAAGCACCGTGTAACAAACTGATGTTGAAATAGATGGCATTGGTTTCATTATTGAACAGTTTTATAGTTTTACTACACAAAGAAATAAACAGTTAACACTTGGGTAATACATTAAAGTGTCACATCTTTGCATTTGGGCTTTTTGTTGTAAGAATTCATTAGTAACTGTTATTTTTTTTTTCTTAATCTTTCTAATATGGCGTTTATTTTCTTTTATTATATAATCTCTGACACTTGGTTTTGGTTTTGCTCTTCCTCTACCATCCCTAATACAATCCATCACTAATCTGCTTCTTCAGTGCGTGACCAATCTGAAAAACATGGGCCGTTACATGAAACCATGTGTGAGTGCGTGTATGAGAGAGAGTGAGTGGTGGTAGAAGTAGAAGAAAGGTACGTGTGATGAACGACAAAACTGTGCATTTGACTAATATTTGACCCCACCCTCTCACCCCTTTTACTCATATAAGGTCAGCAGCATCCACATGAGGCAGCGGTCAATAGAGCTGCAGTGTTTGACTTCTCTAAAAGTCAGTGATACTCCGTCATAAGATACACAGCCAAGTGACCTATTGTGAACCAGGCAGCTGAGTTTGTGTTTTCATGTGTCAAAGCTGTAAAAGTAAAAAAAAAAAACATTTTTCATTATTTTTTAACAACTAAACTATTACACATTAACAAAAACATTGGACACCTTCCCCCGATGGATCAGTTAACAATAACACAAGATAAAAAATGTATTGGCTTAGACTTAGCTACCTTCTTTAAACTAACCATTGGCAGTTAAAATGAATCTTGATAACATAGAGGAAAACGATGCATACTAAGGGAGCCAAGTTGGACATTAGACAAGGGGATTTTTTTCATTTTAGGACTTTGATTGTTTCAAGACACTAATTTCCTTCCATTGCTTTGGTAACAGAACAATAATAGTGGAAGGACCGCAGATGTTCAGTGCGTATAAAAGAGTGAAATGTTTTTTTCTCCACCTTTTTGGACTTATAGACTTAGATACATAGAATATGCTGTTATTTTACTGATGCCACTTTTTAAAGGTGTACTAACCTACAAACTGGAATAAAATCTACTGTGTTTGGGCAACAGTGGTGGCCGCAAACGTTCAGGTTTCAGGTGACAAAACCTAAGAATTTTAGGTTTTCATGTATAAAACGTAAAATTCTAGATTTCTAAAACCCTTTCAAACGTCATCTACTGGGGAAATGCATTATTGCAGGAAAAGGCAGAAGTATAATGATAATATAGATACATTTTTGTGGATAAGCTTGGCGAGCCCTATATCACCCTGTCTTTCAATGATAAATATAATCAGTGTAAATATATGTATATACATGTGTTCTGCCCTAGGTATGGACTTGAAAAGTGATGGAATATAGATCAGTCTGGATTAAAACTCTTACATTCTCTTACACACACAGTATGTAGGTGTGCGTGTGTGTACGCAGTCTTGTGTCTATTGTGATTATGGTCAGTCCATCAAAGTCCAAGGAGGGTGTCGGCAAGGTATTTGGACCGGTGCAGTCTGCTTCACACTTCCTTTGTTTGTGCCTACGCTGGTCCAAGCCTCTGTCTCCCTTCATTTCCTCCCAGCCATTGTGTTTAGAGGTACAAGCCCCACCCACTTCTCTCTCTCTCCTTCTCTCTCTCACTCTCACCCTTTAATCAGTAACTCATTTGGGCTGATCACTGAGACCATGGATGATCTATTTGTAGAGATTCCTGTTACGAGAAGACGCGGCGTACACACACGCCCTCGCTGTCTCTGACACGTCATTATCACAGACGGCGTCGTTGAAAGGCGGAGGATGAATTCTTGTCATGTAGTTTGGTCTTTAGCGTAAATACAGGAAGTGGATTGATCAGCAGTCTAATTCACACAAAAACCTTGTCACTTGTCAGTGTTGCAAACACAACACACTAAATTTTGTAAAAACACGAAATCGGGTCTGGATTAATAGAAACTGGCTGACTTATGAAGTTATCTAGATCAGACATGGACAAACTAAGGCCCAGGGGTCGCATGCGAGCCATCTGCTGATTACTTGGACCCAGTGTCATATATCAGTACCCACTGTCGCCTCGTAGTCAAAAAAATTGTCCCTGTCTGATTTAGATTAATCTGGAATGTAATTGTTTGCAGATGATGTAGGTTTTTATTTAGAAACTTTTTTTTATTTTTGGAATAAGGAACTCTAGAAGTCCGATTCTTTTTGTTGATCATTGCCTTAGGTGTTTGTGTATGAGTCAAAATTACTCGTCCATCCACTGACCCTCATCTGGCCCAAGTGTTTGGGGTTATATCTGGTTGACGAGATGCACGTAAACCCCAGGGTAACCCCGGGGGAAGTTACAACTAAATCGAAAAAATAACCCACTATTCTGTTTTCTTCGTTATTTTTTCACTTCTGTTGTTGGTATCATGTCTTTTTGACATCTTTTCTGTTGGCTTCTGTGGCTTTCTCTCTGTTATCAGTTTCTCTTCCACATCCCTGTGTTCCTCATCTGCATGTCAGGGTTAGAGGTGAGACAGTAAGGTTTACGACCTACAACGGTAGCTTAAACCTTAAGGCCACCAGTGGCAGTTACTGCTTTTCTTCACAAGAGTTTGTTAGGACTCATAAGACAATCCACCAAAATCTCACATGCAAAGATCAAATTAAATGTAATACCAACGCTAAACCCTGGTGTCTGTCGTTGGGACAGTGATCAAATCCATTGTTTTTCTTCCTCTCCTTTGCTTGGAAACAGAATTACACCCTCGTACTTGTTCTTAATCTGAATTGTTCACCACATTATATCAATAGTCTTTTCCCAAATCATCCCTGTAAAAAAGTGAGTGGTAAATACATTTGAACGCACCCTCTGGGTGGTCGGGTTTCTGCGGCTGAGGGATTTGGCTTTGTTTGTAATCTTCCTCTTCATCTTTCTTTCCCTCTGCATCCTCCATGTCTGCCACATTAGCACTAACAGCCTCTCAATGGGCTTTCTTCCTCCCCTTCAGGACAGAGAATTCTCATCAGGGTTCATTTCACTGTAGAAGGTTTTTCTGTTTTCTGTTTGGTGTTGATAAGGAGACATTTTCTGTTTCTGTTTACAGTGGAGACTTTGGCCACGAAACCCCAAAGGCTGATTTGTGTTAACGTTTTGGTTTTGGCATTGCTGAGTGTTTTTTAACTGTAATAATCTACAGTACTCTTTCAATTTAATATTGCGCAACGAGCTGGGGTCATTCGGGTGGTGTTTACCATGAAGTTAAATGGTGATGCAACGTTACATCATGTTGGTTTTCAGTTACATTTACTTTCTGTGCATATGTTACTGATTTTAAAGATATGTTCAGGTTGGTTAGGTTTTTCAGGCTGTAAATACTGAGCCTTTTGAATGTGACTGAAGCTGTTGTCGCTGTTCGTCAAAGAAATATATGATTTTTTTTTTTTTTACTATCTGTCATCATTCGTCATCTATGTGGATTTCGTTCTGAGTGATTTCCTCTCACGAGCCTTAACCAGGCCTGTCTATATAATTAGTAGTCTATACGTTATAAAGTATGATGGTGATGACATGGTATGAAGATGAGGATGATTCACTTTCCCTCCTCTAAAGGTCTGTGGTTTGAAAACTTTGATGACTTTCCTGAAAGCAATCACTGGCAGTGTCTCGTTTGCATGAATCACACGTGACGCTGCTGCCAATTGGTTCCTTCGTGGCAGCCAGACTTTGACATAAGCCAGGGTTTTCTGCATCATTCTTTCCCCGACTCTGGCAATCGAGCAATGGAGAACACGTGTCTCTCTGCCGCATTGTTACTGCTTTTACTTTCCGTGTTGGAACAGCTTCACCTAATGCTTGTTGCTATGACAATAACAAAGCCAATAAGAAGAAAAAAACACAAGAAACGCACAAAGTTTACTAAGGAACCCTATCTCAAAACCTTAGTTTTAGAGTTTTGAATAGTTAAATTGAGTGTCTTTTACTACATTCTCATAAAACAGTAAGAACCGCAACATTTATAATCAACAAACAGACACATTTTTTGTAATTAGCAGCTCTTCTGACTTTGGGTTGTTACTCCAGGCAAATTTTTCAATAAATCAACTAAATGATTTGGCTAAAGACCTTTGCATTGGCGCAAAGAAAATCCTTCCCTTCTGTCCAAGTTTGAATCCCTGGTCTCTAGTGGGTTCACCGCTCAGTTGTGATGATTGTGGAGACTGCTGTCCTCTGCAACCTGGCGTGCAGATGGATAAATGGGTGAAAATTGATGGAAGGATGGTTAAAAAAACTCAAATACTTGCTAAGTTGATAGGAAACTGCTGTAGAACAGTTGTTTGTTAACATTATCATGAAATTGTGGGGCAGATGGTGACTTAGTGGTTAAGGGAGCGTCCTTGGGTCCGCAAGGTCCCTGGTTCAATTCCTGTTACCGCTGATGATACTTCCAGGGATTGTTAGAGTTCTAAAAAAATAGCTTTTTACCTATTTTGGCTTTTGATGTCCTTTCTCTCGCATGGTTCTGGTACTTTTATAGTTTTTATTGTGGTATCTTGTATTGTATTCTTGATGATCCTGGTCCCACCAATCTAATTGGCTTGATGGATTTTGGAGAATTGGTTTTTAGACAGACTTTTGGTAGATGGATAGTGTAGAATCTTTGTAGTCTGGATCGAAGTTGTGTTGATGTTATTACAGCGCCAGCCTGAACGTGGTGTACGTGCGCCTTGGGCAGGGGACAGGAATTTACATACCTGCAACTGTTTTCTTTTCACAGAACCACTTGCGCTTTTTAGCCCCACTTCACCTCACAATGCTGCGTCTGCGGTGTTTCTAATCATATGCAAACTGGGCTGCGCTCCTGTAGTCTGTGGAAGGAGCCGGAGATAATCAGAAAGTGAAGTGAAGAAAGGGAGAACCTGGGGAGCAGAGACAATCACCTCTCCAACCCCCGTTATTCCACTTGATGCAGAGATTTTGTCAAATTACAACTAGAAGTGACTTGTTGAGATATGACGGGCTTGATGTCGGTTTACTTTATCAATATAAAGCCCTCCGCGCTCACCGGGGACTTCTGAAGAGGTCCAGTGTGAGTTTCCAGCTCCTTATCAGGGGCAGCAGGAGAGCAGCTGGGAGGTGGAGCTCCGCCAGAGTGGAGTTGTCCATTCCTGAAGCCTGATTCACTCTCAGAACTCCATTCACATTCCTGCTGAGGACCATTCGATTCAGAGGCACACGACGCAGGAAGGAGCTGTAGACTCTAGAATCTGGTTTACTGCAAACCATTGAACAAACATGGATTTACGCTGTTGCGCAAAAGGAAGAGCACATTTGGAACCGAGTGTATAGTACGATTCCCTGACGGCAGACTGGATTTATCATGCGCGCCTCGTCCTAACCGTGGAGTAGACCGAGGGGACTGTCGGAGTCTGCCGGAGCGCAGCCGGACTCTGAGGCTGGTCGCGACCCACACCTTCACCATGATATTAACTCGTAAGTTTTTGGCATAATCACTAATCAGTCATCAACACTACGGCGTGGGTCTTATTCATGCCGTGGCGGTGGTTTTCATGTTTAAAAAGTTGTGCCATCGGATTCCTGCGGTTTCCTGTTTGTCCTTGAAGACAAACGGCTTAATATAATTAGTAGTCAGTGCTGCGCTTCTACTAACTTACATTGAATCTTGAATTAAGTTTGTGTTATTATAAAACAATAAATTAAATACTGTAATTCTGCTATGCGCCGCCATCCCGCGGGCTGTCAGATAAGAAATCTCATTGCTTTCTATCTGGACGGATCCAAATATCCAGTCTTTCCCATTCATAGATTGTTGTACTTCCCTGTATTTCTGCCATTCAGACGCAGTGATGGGTTTGCGCCAATCAGTGATTCATTGCTTTTACAAATGAAACTTTGATCCATGTGTTGAAACAGTTTTACGCATTCTGATTTGTACTAAGACTCTAGTTAGTGTCCTTAGGTTTGGTACCAGCCTGACACTTTCTAGGGCAACTTCTCTGTAGCCAGCTGCTTTAACTCTCAGCCTTTTGCTTTAATGCTGACATCTTGGTACGAAGTGAATTTAGGGTTTGTTAAAGGTGGGCTGGTTGAGTAAAAAAAAACCAAACTTGTGGGTCTTTTGTTGGCGTTGAGTGTATTTTGAGAGTTAAGTCCCTTCTGTTTCAACCATTTGTCACAACCCTTAGTTCCTTATCAGCTGCCGCTAATGTGTGACAAGTACGTGCAGAATGTCAGTTGTACTACAGTTATAGCGTAAGTATGACGTCCGCTGTCCTCACAGTGTCCATTATTAATGAGGTGTGAGGTTTTTTTTTTGTTATAATTCCGTAACTATCTATTTAATACCACTCTCAGCTATCCATGTGGCAGCGGGAAGAGCTGGAATGAGCGCACATGAACAGCTATGATTCATCTGCTTTCAGTGTGGCAGGAAGTGAGCGCAGGCCTTATCTGAAAGGTTCTACATCCAGATGGCACATTGTTTCTTTGTGTCTGTTGAGAAGCCACAAATATTCAGTTGGCTTCTTATCATCCCTGCTTTGAGTCGGTCTGGGAATATTTGGTATGAGGAAATACAGCACAAACTGTTAGTTCCATGTCACATACTGCGTGATCTAATAAAAAGGTTAAGATACAGACTAAACAGGTTAACAGGTTAGTAACAAATCGTATCATCTGAGTATAAAATCCTCTGGTCCTATTCAGGTGTATTTCATTGGGCCAAAACCACACACCAAGAACAGCTTTCCCTTCCAGGTGTTTCAGCCAATGCTTTAAGAGGCGATGAAAGAGGAGTAAATACCAGGTCTGAGCTCGGCCATTATGACAGGTCACTTGATCAACAGCTATGACCATCTGTACGAAGATAAATATATCATCCGGGCCCAGGGAGGCCCGGGGTTAGCTCCGTGATGATCCATCAGGGCCAGCTGCATGTTTTCATGCCTGTGTGTCCCTGCAAGTGTGCCTGTGCCGGCTGGTGGTAAATAACTGAAATGGTCCGTGGTAGTAACATGATTATTTGCTTGAGGCCAGCCAGATGGTGATATTGCTGGCACCATCTCAGATAGCAAACAGCCAGGCTTTTTTTTCAGTGAAGGACCAGCTGTCTAGCCATGAAATCACCCAACTTGATACCAACTATAAAAATCCTCTGTTGTTCTTTATGTTGGAATTCCTCTAGAGTACCAGAGGGATTTGACATTGGTCAGATTAAAAAAAATATATCGTCACCAGCTGTTCTTGCAGCTTTACTGACACAAGCTGTTTGGAACATTGCGATCATTGGTTGGATGGTTTCACAAGTGGTGGTGGATCATTGGGAATTTTTCAAGATCATGACCACGTCAGTTGTTTGTCTTTGTGCCTGTTGAGGTTAAAATCATCATCGCTGGCAATATTTCATTGTGTATCTCTGCTGGCTGTAGATTCCAACTGTGCCTCCTAGACTTGTCTGCGTTATCACTTGTCTAGACCCACTTTGCAGCTCATTCAAAATGAGCCACTCGAACCAGGAGTTGATAAGAACCCTGTGCTTGCTTTGTAGACTTTTTTCTCCTGAGATAACTGTATTTTGACTTTTGACCTCCAGTTGGCTATGTAAGGAGGAGCAGAGCCTTTGAGGTGGGTAGCGGGGCCCTTTGTTTGCTTGCTCCTGACAAACTCCCTCCGGAGCTCGGCATTCAGACCTAGCCAAGCTAGACCCTGTTGCCTCCTGAGACACGGGGAAAAGTTGGCAGGCAATTGTGAGAATTTCCTGTAACAGGAAAGGAGAGAACGGCAAGCAGCTGAAATACGCCAAGTTCAGAAGAGATGAGAGTCAAAGTGGAGCAAAGAAGCCAAAGTCAGAGTCTCTATATTAGAACACAAAGTAGGCTGACTTTTGTTTTAGTTGTAGCCCACATAAGTAGTTAGGAGTGAGTGCTACAGTACTTTAAAGTGGTACTTTGAACTAAGTTTATGGAGTAGTTCAAGTGTTAGGTCCATATAATAAAAAATCTTTTTACTTTTTGTATGAAGATTTGCTAGGTGCCCAGGTCTCTGATAAAGAAGTTTTGAGTAAATAGTTGCAAGATATTTTTGTTAGAAGGCTACAATATATCACAAAAGTGTAAAAAGAAGTAGTAATACGTTTAAGGGAATAATTGGGATCCAGCACACTTGTAGATCAGATTATTGCATCATCACCTACATCCGAAATTATTGCCGTGCTTGAGAATAGACGGCGCAGAAGAAGAATACCCAAGTGGAGAGACTTTTGAAAGACATTCATCTACTACGGCTTTGAGGACTTTTGGTAAACACACACAATCAGAAGAACAAGTGTTTGTCTTGGCTGCTTCCCCGCCTATTATGTGGTCAGGAACAAACGAAGTCATAGCCTTACAGCTGGGTGGTCAGCAGCCGCTGCAGCGTCGCTCAGCTTTCTTCCTGTGAGGAAAGCAGGAAGAGGAAGTGAGGTAGTTCTTTGGCAAGGGCTAAGAAATTAGATTGGACAGTGGGGAGTTAGAAAAAAGACACACACACAAGAATCTTGAATGATTGCAGCTAACAAAAATGTTTGGGTGGAGTGTTGCGGGATGACATCTTTCTGACCCTAGATGGTCTACAAGCAGCAGTTGTTTTTTTTTTTTTTTTTCTTCAACCAACCTTATTCTTGATAAATTCCCTGTTGGTTGCATCTCCCCCTCAACCTTGGCAACTTCCTGCAGCCAAACAAAAGTTTTGTTGGGCTTCTGTCTAAATGAGTAGCCATACATTGTGTTGCAGGAACAAATATTTTTCAGTTTGTCCCACCTGCATAGTCGCTGTTGTCATTTAATGTCCTCCGCACTGTGTTTGCATGATAAAGTACATCTAAAATCCACTCTAATCTCTCGACAGCTTACTTACAAAAGCAGTAATTGGATCCCCTCTCTTCTCCTCCGGTGGTTTTAAAAAGTCAACTTTGTGTTTGTCTGTCACATCTACATGTCAATTGCTTTAACTGTCTTTAAACATGAGGTTTATTTTATCTATGCTAAAGCGGACCCGATTGTGTACACACAGATACACAAGCAAAAGGACATTCATGACTCACCACCTTGAGGCTTGAGTCCTTACATAAACTTTTCACCTTTTTTGGTTCATAACTCGGAACTGAACCACACATACAGTCTAAATTGAGTTTTAATACATGGACGTTCAAATAAAAATAGTGCTAAATGGATTTTGTGGACATAATTGTGTTATTTGACACCAGGACGAATGCTGAGTTGCCCCTATGGTGGCGGGAGAACACTCTGTCTTGATCATGTCACACCTTGTTGTTAGTGGGGTCTGTCTGCCGTCTAGGCTTGTTGTCAGTATGTAAATGAACATTTTACAGCATTGTCGAAGTCACAGCAGTGGCAGAAACTCTCTGCTGTGTGCTATTAGCTTGACTCTGTGATGGTGAGAGATCAGATTCACAGTTTCATTTGTCAAATCTCTTTTTCGAAATGCAATATGTTTTTCACAGCTAAAATAAAATGCATTGAAAAATGCAGCTTTTACTAATAAAAAAAATATATAGTTTAATTATATTTATAGTGGCCACACCCATTGTTCCCCGCCTTCATCTTCTCCCACATTGGTAAGAGGAGTAACAAGTATCTTGCAGTGTTCTGTTGCCACTTTATTCTATAGTTTACCAGTGTCTTTTCCTGCTTTTGTTACACTGGTTTTGTTTACAAGTTTTTCTCAGGGCTGTGTAACATTTGTACTTGGTGACAATCTGCCAAGAAGGACATTGTAAATTCAACGCCCCCAAGGCCTGGAGACATGTTTCTGTCTGTCATGTCTCTTCAGACTGCTGGCTGCGGGGCTGATGAAGCAATTGAAGAGTCATGGGTGTGGGTAACCATTTGGCATATGTCATCTAAAGGACTCTCGCAGATAATTGGGAAATGCCCTCGTGGCTCTTCAGACACACGGTGGACCTCGCTGTTCAGCAAGGCTACTTAGCAGGATTAGCCTAAGTGTTGCCCCTACGATTTAAGGAGTCAATTCTGGAGAGAGTCTAATTGAAATCTATTAAGTAATTGTGTTCAATACTCCCTACTAAAGACAGACAAAGCACTGATAAACAACATCTTTAATTAGGATTTGCCCAATTTATAGTAGAGAGAAGATACAGGGGGAATGAGAAAGGGTTCTAACTTTTTTATGATATCTTACGACTTTGAAGGTGTGCCACTCTCTGTTTGATCTTTTTCATTCAGGTAACATTATGTAAATTCCCTGTTCTTTCTCTTTCTTTAATATTTTGCAGAAATTGAAGCGAAAGAGGCCTGTACCTGGCTCAGGGCGGCAGGATTCCCTCAGTATGCGCAGCTTTATGAAGGTGAGTAACTGTGAGAAAACAAACTTTTGCATTTTGTGACCCAATATAAACCCTTATTCACATTAGTATGTTATGAATGTCATCTGTGCTGTAACCTACATAGACATTTTTCCAGAGGTTAAAGGTCTTTACTGGCTTGTGTCACAAAAATTATGTTTACTACTTTACACCAACAAGTGTTTTCCACGCAGGTTTAAAATAGAAACAACAACCGAACTAAAATACACTAAACATTCTTCACACAACAGCTTTTAACCGCTGCACTAAGTCGTGCCAGTTGTCCTTACATAACAGCACAATGATGACAGCAGCACTAAGGTAACACTGTCAACAGGTCATTGCTCGTTGCCACTTAACCATGAAATGTTTCCTATCTGAATGGAAAATTCATTGTGTTCCTGCACAGGTGATGAGCCTGTTTTTACAGCAACACATGAGTGCAAACTGCACTCAGTCAAAAACATATGTGCAGTTGTCTGCAACTATTTGAGGTTTTTATGCCAATGACATTTTTCTTTACCTTATAACCATAGGCTGGCCTCCTTTGTCTTTGCTGTCAACATTATTGCCCCACTAAAGATAAGCTCGCACTGATAGCTCACAGGTACACAAGACTGAAGGTGCTCACATTCACAGAAAGGCATTTGCTTATCATTACTATGGAGCCTGAGGTGCAGGAATCTTATTTTGGATTTGTTTCATTAATTCTCAGTGAATGAATCGATCAATAAGCTCAACAAACGATATGTTACAATACATTTCAACCTGCTGCACAACACTCTACCCACATTGAGACGAGACTTTAAGTGATCTGGTTAATGAGGTGGATTTTAAAAGAAGAATGAGAGGTAGAAAGGAAGTAGAACCTCTGAGCGACGATGGAGTACCTATTGTCATTCTTCAATCAATCCCTTGTTCGTTCCCTGTGTGCTCCACATCCCCCCTGCCTGCTGGGTCTGAAAGCTGCAGCTGTGTTTGTTTGGTCGACTAAGATGCTACTTCCTCCTCTAGCTTTTCATTAGGGCACTATGGGGGTAGATGGTGGGACGGAAGGTCTCGGTAGGGTTATTTTTTTTTGAGGTTAGAAGTTTAAGGGACTGCACTGGCACTGACTCTCATTGTTTTCTCTTCTCTTCTCTTCTCCACAGATGCCCTTTTCCCTATCGACATTTCCTCCGTTACCAGAGACCATGACTTCCTTGATCGGGACGCCATTGAGGCTCTCTGCAGGTGAGAGTACAAGATGCACTCAACCTTTCACTGTGAACTTTCTCATTCACTCAGCCTCTTGTTCTTCCTCCTTTCTACTTTTTCTATACTATCTTGTTTTCCCCAAATGCAACCATGAGGGCATGACTTCAAAAGGGCACATGCTCTAGAAAGCTGGCGACGAGATAAAAGAATGACACGATAAGAACCCTGGAGCCACGTACCACGTCTTTTCTTCTCCCCATTTAGTTTTCTATGGCCCTGTTTATTTTGTTGGTTCGCGTTGGCTGGTAGTGTTTGCCTGAGTTGTTGCCAGTCTCTTGTATCAACCCTGCGAGCATAATGTACGAGTTCTTCTTCTCACTGTGACATTTTACCGTCACGCAAGTCTAAAGTTTCGTGTATTTCTTGGTTTGTGTATTTATAAAGCCTGGTGTAAAAAAAACAACCGAGAACGTTGTGTTTTTTTTGGTAAGGCACTCCTGCCGTAATTAAATAGCATGTGAGGAGGATGCTAATGGATGTCTAATAGAGTCGGCTCCATCATCAAATCCAACTCACAGTAATAAACCACAGCAGGTGTTCTTTTATACATCTGGAAGCTATCATCTCAGTGTCTCCTCTTGGCAGCCTCACCCCCCTCCCACAGACCCAGCCCCTATCCTTCAATTCTCATCCCTTCGTCTCTCCATTGTTACATGATCTGCTTTAAGAGCTCTCCAGAGGGTAGACCCCACCACCACCGCCACCCAGTCTCCCCTTCTCCAGGTGGCTGGGTGGATAAGCTTTCGGCCCCCTCCCCGAGCTTTCGTCGCCACTCCACAAGAATTCTTTTTCCTTTCTCTCTCATTTTTTTTTCTGTCTCTCTCACCCTCTTCCTGCTCATGTGAGGATTATCTTCTAGCAGCTCATTAGCCACCTTGTTTTTCTCTTTCCCTCTGATGATTTTTTTCTATCCTTTTTTTCCCTTTTACACAATTTTGGTGATGAGAGGTTTGGGGTTCAGAGAAAAGCGGGACGCTTGACTGTCTTTCAAACCCATTTTGAATGTAACCACCTTTGAATGTGTTTGCATAGGAGGCTGAACACCCTTAACAAGTGTGCTTTGATGAGACTGGAGATATCGCCGCAAAGAAAGCGAGTAAGTGCACATGCATACACATGAACCCCACTCCTCCTTCAAAAGCCCTATAGCATATCTCCACAACCACAATTACACTTCCTCACCTCAGCCCTCAGTTCACTCCTGGCCATAGGGCAACAGTTGTGTTCTCTCACATCTTGTTTAATTAGAAGCCACCTGTTGAGTTTTATTTCTATATCAAGTGGGCTGTGCAGACCCTGGGGGGAAAGAGGGCAGCGTTTCATGTCTAAATGAAGGGGTTGCAATTTCTCCCACTGCTCACCTTTGTCAAATACCTCCCCACAGTCCAGGCCTACTGTAGATTTTAATCATTGAAATACTTTATTGGCAAAATAAAAGGTAAAAAAACACACACTGTGTCCAATATTCAAGTAACTCTTATTTTTTAACCAAATGTGCTAAATTATCAGCCTTTTTTTGCTAAGATATCAGTGATCTGTCTTTGAAACAGACTCACTTTGGGATTAGAGTTTCTCTTTTAATACAAATTACCTTAACTCCCTATTAGCCTTAAGCAGTACATAGTGCTATCCTTGTTCTGTGTGTGGTAGCGGTCATTAGGATGACCCTTTCTGTGTCACCTTTCATTTCAGAAGTCAACAGAAAGAAGTAGGAGAGTCAAAAGAGGTTATTTGCCTCCACTCCCCCCCACCATCCTCAGACAGCTTAGGAATGCATTGATCTCCATACGTCTTAACATTCCCATTTTCTTTCTGGCGACTCCTCAAATGCTCTAACCACTGCCGTGAGCGCTGGTTTGGGGATAAGTGGTCGCCAAAATCATGATATATGTCTGATCATCTGTTGGATCCCAAATGACATGGTGTAATTTAATTAGATTCAAACCAGCACCACAATAGAACAAGCCTCAAAAATTAGCTTATCTTTTTTTTTTTTAATCAAAAGCAGAGATTTAGCTTTCACAAGTGCTTTGTCATGTATATGTAATAATAATTATATATACTATATAAAATATAATAATTGATGTGTATGTAAAGCTTTAAGAAAATCCATTTCATTATTGTAGTTCAAACAGAGTTTGTTTACAAACAATAAAAGATGAAAGAGTTGTGTAAATGTGTATATAGTAAGATCTGAAAAAAAGGTGTAGACAAGGGGGGTTTTAAACCCTGACCTGTGGTTAGGTTCCATGGGTTTCAGTCTTCCTGGATGATTGGATACTGTGAGGAAGAATCTTCTGAAATGTTGCTGGTCTGTGAGCTTGTTCTTAACAATGAGACAAATGTAGGACTTTCATGGAGCGTTACTCTATCTATAAACTCTATCTCACATCCAATGCATCAGACAGTGGTTATAACTGTGAGGGTGACCCCAGTCTGGCCGGCTGCACTTAGAGCGATGGGGGTCATAATGGAATTTCCTGAGCTCCCTCCAGGGCTTGAGATAGATTAACCAAACTGGGGGAGGTGTGTAGATTTTGAGGAGATGCATGTGTTCTGTATGTGACGCAGTGAGGCCTACTTGGATTTTTGGAATTTGAGGTTGTGTGGTCAACAGAGACTAAGGCTGTTTACAGTTATTGGTATATATTTGCTATCTCATCTAGTTATCTTCACATATTTCACAATTGTGACAAAGGTCTTGTGCAATCTTTGCTGTGGAATATAAAATAAATAGTCCCAATGAAAAATACTCATTTCCTTCTATTTTTACTAACTTTTCCTATGATTTTTTCCCCCCACTTTTCTTCTGTTTCTAGAGTGAAGACTCTGATGAAGATGAACTCTGTGCCATTAGTGGTCGCTGGACCTTCCAGAGGGACAGCAAACGCTGGTCACGTATGGAGGAGCTGGAAGTTTTCTCCACACTGTCCATGGATGACAAAGAGGCCTCCTCATTCCCCAAGGACCACGTATCCCAAAAAGGCAAGCACGTCCTCCATGAAGGCAACAGTTCAGAGAGTGTATTGACTGACCTCAGCGAGCAGCCTGAGGTGGTGTCTATCCACAGCAGTGGGAGCGGAGGAAGAGGAGAAGAGAAAGGACACGGCGCCACTTTGGTAAATCAGTCCACGCCCGCTGGTGCCACTCGTGCTAACTCTGTGACTAGCATGTGTTCATCCTCGGGTACGGGAGGCTCAGGATGCGCCAATGAAGACTCTTTGTCAGACGGGCTTCCCCCTTCACCTTTAGAGTCACTCGGACAGTTTACTTTTGACATGAAATCTGGCTTAGTCGGACTTGGGGGAAGTCTGGAGAGAGGAAGTGGAAGCAGCAAAAGCACACGATCACGGGCTAAGAGTTTTCTGAAGAGGATGGAAAGTCTGCGGCTTCGCAGCAGCTCCACCTCCAAGCGGAAGAAGAAGGGCAGCATCACTGGAGGGAAGATAGAAATCAGTGGACCTGTCATCAAAGAGGGACTGGATGACGACAAGCTTAGGAGGCTGAATTGTGTGGACATCCCCAGTATCAACTTCCACCAGAACCTCAATCACCATCGCAATCCCACTCAGACTATGACACTTAACAGAAATCGTTCCATCTCCTACTCCACCCAGACGAGCAATGGCAGCACTGGAAGTTCAGGAAGCAGCCAGTCAGAAGCCAGCAGTGGTAGTGCAGTGAGCACACCAAGCCCAGTGACCCGGGCCCGAAGTCACAGTACAGCAGCCGGGTCAAGTAAGAGAGGTGGGATGTATTTGGAGGGTTTTGATCCTTTGGGCATTCTTCAACAAGCTTCTGATCGTCAGCCAAAACCTCCACCCAACTGCCAAGCTACCAATGGGATGACCGTACATGAGCAGAACCACAAAAACAACTACAGTTTTCAGAGTAATGGTGGAGAGTTGGGTGAAGAAGAGGAAGAGGAAGACGAGGGAATGCTGTACTTCTACTTACCAGAAGGGCACAAACCTGGAACGTTTCCCAAAGCCCTGGAAGACGGTTGTTCACGGAACAACAATGGGATTGATAATGGCAACTTGGTGGTGCTTAGGGGAAGGCAAAGTAGACGCCAGCGTCGTGGATCTTCAGGATCTGTCGACAGTCGGCTCAGTTTTTACGACAACGTCCCCTACACTGAGAGAGAGGAGGAGGTTGAGGAGGAGGGAGATGAAGGGAAACTGGAGGAAGTGCTAAAACATGTCAGCGGCCTCAAGCATTTCAATGCCTGGTCGGAGGCTGTGGCTGGCGAAGAAGAAGAGGAAGAGGAGGAAGATGAAGAGGAGGAAGGAGACTCAGACTCTGCCTTGGACTCGGCATCTCCTTGCCCATCTTCTCCTCTGCAGAATCGACTAGAAGAGACTGAAAATGGAAGTGACCAAGACAGCACAGGAAACCCACTGGGAGAAGGAGAGGAAGGAATAAGAGAAAGAAGAGACTCTGGAGTTGGAGCATCATTAACCCGGACCAGCAGGTCAGTCAAATTACAACAAACATTTCATATTTTTTTGTCTAACAAATATCTAATAATAATAATTGTAAACATTATATGTCTTTTATTGGTGCTAAACAATCATATTTTTTTAGGAGGCATCAGTAGTTGACCTGGGAATTGAACCTAGAACCATCTTCATCAGAATAGCTTATTCCTCTATATATTTAACTTAATAATTATTCTAGCTTATAATATATTTCATTATTTATAGACACTTTACATGTGATTCTTGATGCACATGCATATTCACAACAACTCAATCCATAAAAAAATAATAATCATAATTTAAATAAATAGACTTGTTGGTTAGGCTGACCACAGATCAGCTGAAGAAATTAAAAGATATTTTGTTTTTTGTTTTTTTCAAAGTAAAACCTCAGGCTTAGGCCTCAAGCCTTGTACCGTATTTTCACAGTTTAATCTGGCAGTTGCGTCTTTCTCAGTAAAACACTGGGATCATTGATGGAATAAAGGAAAAACCAAAAGACAAAAAGTGTTTTCCGAAGTAATTGACAGCAAAGGGTAAACACGCTGAGGCGTCTTTCCTTATGTAATGTGGTGCTGCTGACTGTGGAATGTCTGCCTGGTCGCCATAGGAACTGTTTCTGTTTCTGTAGGAATTCACAGACAAATTACATGAAGGGGTGTGGGCGTTTAGGCCTTTTGATTATCTCTTGACTGATGTCTTCATAAATCCCTGTAATCCCTTAACTGATCAATTGGCACCAACAACATTTCTGTGATTTCCTGAGTTTATTTGATAACAAAAACATGACGCAGGTCTGAGATGGCAAACAGCTCTTTTTGTCAATTATCCCTCTGCCGCTAATATCTTAATTGGTGTGATTTCTTTCTCTTTTTCTGTAAAGGCCACAGAAGCTTCGCTGGCCAAGTTTTCAGAATTCTCATCGACCCAGCTTGGCCTCCGCACAGCTCCAGATTAGTTGCCAGTCAGTGTTACAGATGAATCTGCTGCAAAAGCTCTCCCTGCTGCAGCTGACGGCCCTGCTGGAGAAACACACTCCTGCAAACAAACATGGCTTCAGCTGGTAAGGACAACAGACAGTCGTAGAGGTTAATTCAACGTGTTCCTTGTGTTTCAACACTCAGAGTTATTTGTGAAGTGCATTTCACACTTAGCTAATTGTCCCTCATCAGCGATGGCCTTGAATTTATCCACTCAGCCGGCCAACTGATACTCCTCCGTCCCAACAGTCTCGCAATCCCTTCCATCTGCAGGTTGTTGTATAGTGTGGTGATAGCTGTCCACAGAGGTTGGGTTTCACATTCTTTTCCCAGCCCTGTAATTGCTGGGAAGGGGCGTACATTGTCTTTTTCTCCATGGGGCAATAATGGCAGTTCACACGCATTGCGTTACAAGTGCTGGTGGCTTTTGGCAATTATCACTCCACCACTGCCTTCTGGCCTTCCATAAAAGAGTTAGACATTTTAACGCTTCACACAATAATATGACGCAAAAAAATTGTGCTGATCTGTGTTTGTTCTTTAATATAAATTTAACCCTGGGCTGAAGATCTTTGAAAATGTGATTTCCATCAGCTTATCACTGCAGAACATTGACCTGAAGAAGCCGGATACAATTTCTAGAGGGATCTGGATATTTTCAGCATCATATGAAAAAAAATATAAGTGAAGTAATTCCTACTCAAGGCTGTCTTTGAGTAGAAATCACATAAATTATGTCTTTTAAGCGTTCGGAGCCCACTGGAAGACAGAGGCCACTTGTTGGCCACTGGAGGCCCACACATAATCAGAATTCCGGGCTGGAGATCATAACATGCTCTTTTTCCACTTTTCCTAAACTGTGGTTCTGAGGGTCTTGTGAACGGTTCTAACAAAGACAAGCCTGTCCGGCGTTGCACATCGAGTCTATCTGCTAAACACACTCGCACCCATGCGCACAGAACCGCAGTCATAAATCTGTGGATGCATTCTTGTGAAACAGTTGGAGTCGCACGTTTCAACTCTTGGTTTGTGGTCAAAGACTTGGTGGGGACTCGCACCCAAAAACGCGCACATTCCCGCGTGCACAAACACACACCAGAGGAAATAGGATTGCAGGCACTTTGTGCGGATGTATAAAGCAGTTGGATCCTCCCTCTCTGACGGCAAAACACACACCCCAGCCCTCCTCCATTCTCTCCTCACCCTATTTATCCACCCTCTCCCATAAACCTGGAGACAGGCTTCTGCACAGGCCTGGTTTCATTAAACACACACAAACACACACAATCTGTCCACTGCACAGCTGCTTCGCCTGCCTCACACCACTGACTCACATATTTGAAAACTAACAAATCGAAGATGTTGATGTATTGTTTTGTGATAATGGTTAATCGTTTTGTATCTGGCAAAAAAACTTGTTCTGTTTAGTGTAGTTTTCATTGAAAGCATGTCTAAATTATCTGAAATTAGTTGAAAAATGTAAAAACAAAAAGGAAATACAGTTATTAACAGAAAACCAATACATTTACCTTGAAAGATTGAAAATCCTTCACCTGATTTAATGAACTGGTAATATTTTCCAACGAAAACCGTTCCTATAAAGTACAATTTGACCAGAAAATCCTAAAAAATACAACTAAAACTGTCTCAGTACCAAGATGCATGTTGGGACGTCTTCCTGATGTAAATGTTTATGCCTGTGTGTGTTTGTTTGTTAAAGGGCCGTACCAAAGTTTATGAAGCGAATTAAGGTGCGCGACTACAAAGACAGGAATGTGTTTGGTGTGCCACTGCAAGTCATCGTCCAGAGGACCGGTCAGCCCCTCCCTCAGGGAATCCAACAGGCCATGCGCTTCTTGCGCAATCAATGCCTTGACCAGGTAACAGGCTGTTTGAGTTACTCATAAATGTTGACATATGTACACATAAGCCCTTGATTACACTTCAGCGTGTGCATTATATCGGAAATTCCCGCCGGCTTGTCATTAAGCTTAAATACCATCTTCAGTTTCCACAGTGGGAGAAGATTCCTAATGAGAGTCTTTTAATGTCAGGGTTGGACCATGGTGCAGCTCGGTCAATAATTCATCCACAGGGAACATTGTTACACTGGTTCTTACATAAGACAGAGCTATTCAGTTTCTGTAATGTGAAAAAAAAGCGTGATTTTGATGGAAAAAAGCTAAAATAGGAAGCAAAAGAAATAGAAAAGTGACAGTGGTTATTTCCTTAAAAACAGGACAAGGCAACTCTGTTTGAAAAAGCTGGAAAATATTCAGACTCAATGAAACCATGACATTTTCCTGTGTCCTCCCTTGCTTGCCATTTCGTCGCAGACAATGATTCTCTGTCACATTTATTATAATTTCGGTAATTAGAGAACTTACTGGAAATACAGTCATTTTATGATTTCCCCTGTGTCTCTACGATCCTTGGTTGCTGTGCAATAATCAAACAACTGATTAAAACTTTTTTTGGGTCTTCATCCTCAGGTGGGTCTTTTCAGGAAGTCTGGGGTTAAGTCTCGAATCCAAGCCCTGCGTCAAATGAACGAAGCCAGCGGTGCGGACGGGGGCGGCGTGAGCTACGAGGGCCAGTCGGCGTACGACGTCGCAGACATGCTGAAACAGTACTTCAGAGATCTGCCAGAACCTCTGCTCACAAGCAAACTGTCAGAGACCTTCCTGCAGATTTATCAGTGTAAGGATTTGCACAAACACAGTGTCAGAGTGCAGCCATACGTGTGTGTGTGTGTGAAGAAACGTGTTGTGGTGTTGCAGATGCTTGACAGTGATGGGACGAGGCGTTGTGAAATAGTGAAACGAAAACAAACAGAATAAGTGCAGGAAATACCTGTGGATTGAAGGGATGTTCTGCCTCTGCAAACATATATTTGCACATTTATCGGCGACTCACCGCTGACGTCCGCTCTAGGCTTTGGTTTATTATATAAATGTACAGGACTGACGAAGTCAAACAGACCTGTTGAAGTTATCGCTGCCAGGACTGTGGAGCTTAAGTCAGCAGGAAAATGCCACTAGAAGACGACATAATACAGCATAGTTTACATGCATTTTAATAAGCACCTGAATCTCTTTTTGTAGACATGCCGAAAGAGCTCCGCCTACAGGCAGCTCGAGCCGCCGTGCTGCTGCTGCCTGACGAGAACCGAGAGGCACTGAGGACACTCCTGTGTTTCCTGAGCGACGTGACCGCCAGTGTAGCCGAGAACCAGATGACTCCCACCAACCTGGCCGTCTGTCTGGCACCGTCGCTCTTCCACCTGAACACCCTGCGTCGCAAGGAGAGCTCCTCGCCCAGGTGTGTATCTGTTTGTTTAACCTTATTACTGGAATCAATGCGCAATATTTTCAATGACAAAGTCGCTTACAGCTGCTTGCATAACGTGATGTGGTGCTGTTTAAAAAACAGGAAAGAGACACTTAAAAATAACAAAGAAGCAGGATACAGTAAATAAAGCGCAGAGAAGAAAAGGAAAAGGGAGAGACACAGGAAATAGAAGGGTTATATAAACAGCTGATATTTTCCCCTTTTGTTTAGGACCATATATAACTATGTGTAGTATTTCTTGTTTCTTCTCTTTTCTTATATCAGAGTCGTCAAACTAGGTTCCACAAAGGGACGCTGTGGCTGCAGGTTTTTGTTCCAACCTTTCCAGAGCAAACTGGTCGACCAATCAGCTGTCCAGAGAACCTGGTTGGTTGGAACCACTTGCAGCCAAAGTGGCCCTTTGTGGGCCTGAAGTTGATGATCTATCATTTCTGCTTCTTTCAAAATGTAAACTGAATCCCATTTCTCCATCTTGTCTGGGTCTAGGGTGATGAACAGGAAACAAATTTTGGGGAAGCCGGATCAGAAGGACTTAAACGAGAACCTAGCTGCGACTCATGGCGTGGCACACATGATCCAGGAGTGCAGGAAACTCTTCCGGGTTAGTATTTTGTGTAGTATCTTTTTTTTTTGCCCCACATAACGTCAAACTGTCCATTTAAAGCTGATGTAACCAGGTTATAAATGTACATGTACATGTTCTGGTGGGTCCCTGAGCAGAGCACCCTGAGGGATAAACAGGAACTAATCAGCAAAACGATCCAGTGTTAATCCAATATTACTGACATTGGTTCTCAAAGCCGTCTAAGCCCGGCACTATTTCCTCTGAACTGCAGTAGTCATTAGTAACATTCCGTGTACTGTCTGATTACTGTCCGCAATTTTATTAGATTGTGAGGGAAGTCGTATCGCACCAGCCGATGCCTTCCTGAATCATTTTCTCCAATTAGATTTCTTCTTGTTTGTTCATAAGATGAACTTTTAGATTAGGCCACTGTCATCAATATCACATGAGAGCAGGGGACTCCACAGAGGTTCCTGTCGTCCTAAGGATCTCAAAAACAAGCGTTCGCTGGACCTAAACACAGCTCATGGATGTAAATGAAATTATAAAAAAATTGTTTTTATCTTCGGTAAAAACATTGACAAATTGGTCAAACAACAAACCCTGAAAATTCAATAAACCTAGCTAAACACTATAAAAAATACCTCGTTAAACACCATTCTGGCAATGGTAGAGCCATTCTCCTTTACTGTGGTAGGTGGAAAAATAAAATCGTTTTTCTTCAGTTTTAACCTCCTAAGACCAAGCTTTTTTTTAGATGCATTTTTTGTTTCTTTTTAAAAACTGAAAACTGCAAAAAATTTCCTTCACGGTAAAATTAATAAATAGGAAAACAATATCTCTTCTAGGACCAAACAGTTCCACAGTGCTTGTGGACAGAGGGCCCCTAGAAAGTATTCACCCCCTCGGATGTTTTACCCTTTTAGTGCTTTCATAAATCAATCATGGTCAATAAAATTTGGCTTTTTTAACACAAAATTTATTGGAAAAACCTCTTTAATGTCAAAGTGAAAACAGATTTCTACAAAGTAATGACAATGAAATAAAAATATATAATGTGCATTTTTCTAAAAAAAACCTGTGTCAGTTTTTCACTAAATTCCGAGCTCTTGTCCTCCTTCCAGATACCAGAGGAAATGAATCGCTGCAGGAACTCGTACATGGAGCAGGCTCTTCTGCCTCGATGCATTAAGGATCTCGAAGAAGACGAAAACGGAGGTTACCGCACGTACCTCCGCAACCTCCTGGACGCCCTCCTCAAGGAAGCCAAGGACAAGTTCAGAGGCTACGACAGCTGCTCCACGCCCGAGCACGCGGAGCTGGCCTGCAGAAAGGTACGACGCATATGTGTTTCCTGGCCCTTCTTACCATATACAGTCCATTTCCATATACACTCTGTTACATAAGTTACAAGAGCAAAACAGATCATCCTTCAAATGACCAGGGTGTATACACAGGGCAGTGAATCACACGCTCTTTTCAAACGTCTCTTTCCTGCCTCTTCTTCTTTTTTCCAGTCTCCTCTCGACTGCTTCCTTAAATATCTCAGTGAAAACCAGCAGTTAGGTTTTTTTTTTCCCCTCTGCAGAAACACATCCGTGTGAAACTGGCCGGGTGCTTGGCCTCTCTTTCCCATCCCAGTACTGGACTTCATCCCAGAATGACATCAGCTTGACATAGACACTTAGGAATAAGCATATACAGCCTCTCCATTATCCCAGGGCTACGTCTACTCTGGAGGTTTATCTTTTCACTAGTTTGTCACAAGATAGAAAGAACTAGCGTTCTTTATCATGCGAAGGAAGAATGAAGCAGCTGACACGGCTGCAGGGCACTGAGGAATTCTGAGACATCGCCCGGGTGTTGTGTATTAGAATTGAAGCTGGATCACAACAGTTTCCAAGAACACAGATGACGAGATAAGAGTCTGGCACCAAAGGCTGATGAACATTTTGTACACGATAGTAAGAGCTTTGACACGTCAGAACATTCTTAAATGACTAAACCGATAATCTTGAGTGATGAAAACAACAAAGCTGCTTCTACGCACGTCTACGTATGAGGCGTTGTGACCATTGTTCAGTTAAATGTCTCGAACCGGTCGTTAAGTCGTGGCAGATAAATACCCCTTAATAAAATTCAATTTCCGGTGTTCTGAAATATTTTCCTACCTATAAAATCTTCCTAACCCAATTAACTGTGCATGGGCACAACCAGGATTTCTCAAGTGCGCACAGCCTATAATTTTCTGCTACCAGACCGGTTTAAAAAGGTCAGAATCAATGACTCTGCGTCATTTTGAGTTTCTTGTTGTTGTCTTCACTGAGAAAATATTTCCTAATCAAATATAGTCTCATTATTGATGATGGAATCCTAGCCATTCTATTGGTCAGTACTTTTGTTGATATGGGTATGGATCAAGTGGAAGTGATAAACAGAGTGGGCTAAAAGGAAACATTATTTCTCTGCGGCCCGGAACCAATTCACTTATGGACCGGTACCGGTCCCCTGCCCAGTGGTTGAGAACCACTGGTCTAAGGCACTTGTCTAAAACTCAGGCCCAGGGTTCAAAGCTATCCCTCAATGTTATTACATTTTACCCACAAGATTAAATTGATGGAGTACTAGTGTTAGCCTAACAATATATAGATCCTCTATACTGGTACGATTTGTTGTATAAGCACAAACTAAGGCTCGGGGCCCAGATGTGGCCCTTTGGGGCTTTTAATCTGGCCCTCCAATCTCGTCCAAATTAGACTATTAATTTATATTATCATTATCCTTCTCCCTACCAGGTTCAGCCTGTCCCTTGCAATGCCTGCATTTCCCCAATAGATGGACTTTGTCGTGCAAATGCTACATCAATGTGTTTTATTTCTTTGGTTGTTCCAGTTTCAATCTCTATGCTTCTACATGACATATCTGGAAGAGAAAGAAGAATATCCAACATTCCTGTTTATTTTCATTAAATGTTACAATTGGGCTGCAATTTTTTTCTATCTGAAAACATTTTAAATTGTTGAGGTGACAAACTCACAGTCAGGTCTTCAGACCAGTAATAACAAAGAAGCATCTTTTCTTCCAGGTCCATGATGGTTTCCCACTGCGACAGTGGAAGGTGACCATCGAGGTGCCCGCAACTCCAGAGGAGGTGCTGACTCGCATTCTACGGGAGCAGGCCCATTGGGACGAGGACCTGCTGGAGAGCCGGGTGGTGGAGACCCTGGACGACAAGATGGAAATCTACCAATATGTCCGGAACACAATGGCCCCTCACCCCACCAGAGATCATGTGGTGCTCAGGTAGATCCGTGTTCCTTCTGCTGTCCTACAGAAAGGCTGTTTCATTGTGTTTCTCCTTTCAATCAAACATCTACATTACTGTCTCTCTTCCAGGTCATGGGTGACAGACCTACCAAAAGGAGCATGTGCTCTGGTGTCTACATCTGTGGACCACGAGGGAGCACCTGTTGTCGGCGTCCGAGCCAACGTCCTCACCTCACGCTACTTCATAGAACCCTGCGGGAGTAACAAATCCAGACTGACACACATCTCTAGAATCGACTGCAGGTACGAGAAGAAAACAGATTGTTTTTGATGATGTGAGTCTCTCAGCTTGGAAAGAAATGAGTTCACACTGAAAATCTCTCCCTTCTTTTTCAGGGGTCGATTCCCAGAGTGGTACAACAAACTGTATGGACACTTGTGTGCTGCTGAAGTGGTGCGGATTAGAGAGTCCTTCTCTGCACCCTTGGACAAATGAGGAAGCGGTGCCCTGGTTTCCCAAAAGACTCTTTACTTAAACCTTGGCATGTTGTACCATCATTTGGATCCTACTTTGGACACAAAGTGACTCACTCCTCCCTGTTTTAGCCCAGTCCACTCAGTCCAAACCTCTGTGTACACACATTTAAAGGACAAACCCTGAATCCTGAATTGAAGGACGTTTATTTTTTTTTATTATTTTTTTTTTATTTGCTCTGATCGTATTACAGCAGACTGATTTCTAAAAGTGTACTGAAGCTCTGAGTCTGCTGCCAGCAGGACTAGCGCCACACAAACACGCATCTGGGCCAAAGGACATGATGTCACCGATACAGGATGCGAGGTCCAAACCTTATCTAGAGAGTGATATTGCTTCTGAGAAGCAAACGGGATTCAGTGAGTGTGTGTTTGTGTGTGTACACGTTCACGCGTGTGTGTGTGTGTGTGTGTGTTAGGGTTCTGTGAAAGAAACAAAATCTTGCACTGGTCACCGGTGGCAGCATGATGTGTACACTCAGTTCTCAGTGACGGTCTTCTGTTTCCTCTTTTCCTATTTTATTCTGTTACAGCAAAAAACAGTATAGACAGGATATGTTATTTGACTGATGAATCTAAAAAGTGAACGAAGATGTAAATGTGTTGGCAGTACAGAGACTGAGGTGGCGCTAACACCACAACGATACGACTACGAATCCTGGAGCGATTGCAGATTCAGCGTTGGGATTCGACTGAATCGGTAGTTTTGGGGCGAATAACTGCAAACCCTACCAACATGTAGTGCTCAGTGGGCCTCAGTGGTAACCTGGCAGCTGGTGGATTGGAACCTGCAACCTTCCGGAACCTCAGTACGATTCATTAACCACAAGGACACGGCTGCCACAATTACGCGTTAGAGGCTTCCAAAAGAATATGGCAACGACTGACAAAAATGAGCCGCTGCAGTATTGTTTGAACGTTATTACGCCTCCAGTCACTAGGTGGCAGCAACTTTTACAGTAGTTGTGAGGTCATCAATTGCAGTGGTTCCCAACTGGCGTCAGAACATGCAATCTCTCCTTAATGTCAAGCCGTCAACATTCAACATTCAGTAACTTACTCCATCTGCCAAATAGTGACAAAAATCTCCAGGTGCCAGGCTACTTCTGACCCTGCTGGCAAGGCCACGTTTCTTCCAGTGTTATGTAAGCGTAAGGGGGAAACAGCTCCACTTACAGGCCTGGCATATGTACTTCAGGTATCAGAGTTCTAGTCAATGTGAAGGTAGGCTCCGTAGTCGTATCTTGTCCTGTTGCAGCCATCTACAGTGGGTCTAGGAGGAGAAGTGAAGGGATGGCAGGTGGTCAGTTGTAGATGGTAGTAAATGAAGGCAACGACAGATGAATGTGGTGGCTGGATCACCAAAGGGAAAGAAATATACAACGAAAATATGACTTAAAAAAACGTTACGAAAAAACATCTCATTCCTCCAATATAGAACCAATTTAACCGACTTCATGTGACTTTATCCAAATAAATATTTTAGTTTTTCCACATGGGACATCGGTGGCTACTGTGATTAGATAGTGGAGATGCAGGAAAATGGTAGAAACTGATTTATTGGACCAAATTAAGAACCTCTCTTATAATAGGTTACAAGATTGATGTCAAATTTTACAACGATGTAAATGTCCAGGAGCAGGAAGTATTGCAATGTAAAAAAAAAATGCAGTAAGAACCTCTGGTGAGTGATAATACAGGAGGAAGTGGAGAAAAAAATGGTCCTTTTATAAAGGTGGAGCATTTACAGGTTTTACTGTAAACTGGGGGTCAAAATGTGTGTGTGTGTGTATATGTGAGAATGTGTGATTTCAACACAAGGACATGTATCCCTGCCTAGGCTTCTGTCTCTGTCCTGTCGCGTCAGTGTTAAACATGCGTCCGTTCTCCTTCAGGTCGACCCTCAACCGTAACAGTCATTATCTGAGGGGCTCGACTTTAACTCATTAAAATCTTTTCGCATCAGTGTCGGTAACCTTAACCGTGTCCCTGTCCGATAGTAACGCATGGCGATGGCAGTTAATTTAAAACAAATATATTTATACCTCAGATATAGTTTTTTTTTGTATCATATCATTTTATTTTATTGTAAATGTTAAGCGGCTGTGTTACAGAAAAGAAAACAAATGTTTTATCTTTTTTAGTAATATTATTCTGTACAGGTTAATCAAAGTGCACTATTAAATATATGGAGTATAAAAATAAACTTTGTGTCTGATGAGTGATGTTAACACAAACACCACATTTTTATTTTCGGGACAAAAATCTATGGTTTTGTTTTGTTTTCTGGGCAACCGTCAACTCTACAGACTGACACCTTGTCAGATCCACAGAGGATTTCCCTGCTCTTCTTACATACGTGTCGTCCTCGTCTCTGCTCTCTGCTTCCTCTACGAAAACACGGATCAGAACCATAAGCTGCAGGGAGACGGGTATGAACTGGCCTGGTCCAGGGTGATCTCACTCCTCCTCTTGTTCTTACATAACAGTTTTGAAGCGCAGGAGACAATGGGGTCCATTGTACCACATCTGGTCTGGTGTAGCAGTGACGGAGGGGTGAAATGTAACTCGAATTTGAGGGCGAATCTAGGAAGTTAAAATGTCCAGATACATAGACACAGCCAACGGTTATACAAAATAGTTTTGCTATTTATTATACGTCTAACTCCTGTAGCCAGAAAAGTTTTGGAGTTGTCTGCTGAATGTAAGTGTAATCTAATATAATGTAATGTAAATAAAGACAAGGAAGGAAAGATGAAGAAGAAGGCGGTAGTGGAAGATGCTCAAAGTTGTTGAGACACAATGAATCTAGGAGCAAAATTAATCTAATTTCTCAGACATTCTGTGCACAAAAGGTGACGACAACCATGTGCTTGGACCAGGAAAAGTCTTCACAGACAAGGTCAATCTGGTTTGTCAGTTCTGCCATGTTGCTCCTTGTTTACTTGTTTTCTGTGTGTTCCGTATCTATGTTCTTGCATGTGAATTGTGCCATAGTAGAGGAGAGATTGTGAGTAAATCATCAGGATTTCAAACTTTTTGGATTTTAACACTAAGGATCGTGAGGTGATAATTGCTTGTCGTAACCACCTAAAAAAAACAGAAAATATTTTTAAAATCATCTCCAAATGGGCATAAACTGATTGAGTTACCCAAGACAGCAGCAGAAATAAACTTCGAAGAAATATATTGGGTTAGAGATGTTAAATGTAAGAACCTCAAAACTGTCTTTTCTAAAATTCTCCATCACTCCATCACATTCCCAGAGGGAAATTATCATTGTTGTAGAACTTCAGGGTTTATCTCCAGGATAAGATCAAATTCCAGTTAGGGCAGTTGGAGCCTTTCAGGTTCGCAAGGGTGCGGTGTGACTTGGGTGACGATCGCGGAGACTGCGACCCAGTAATGGATAATTGAAGATGCATGGATGGACGAGCAGAACTTGGCCTTTAAACATATGTTTCAAAAGCAGGCTTTCTCTACCTAGAAAAAAAGGAAATAATAATATAATTCACATTATAATTTGGACATGTTTGGGGGGCCGGATGAAAGAAACAAACGGGCCGCATCCGGGCCCCTGGGCCTTACTTTGCCCAGGTCTGTTTGAACTGCTGCTGCGTTTTCTCACATGTGTATGTACTTCTGCTCGGAATGCAAACACCTCATAGAGATTATGCAGCGCCAGATAAAGCTTCCCCACCGTCAGCATCAGCCACACATTCCTACTCTGTTGTTTGAGAATCAAGTGTGGAAGCTTTCCCACATTGATAAATAATGTGACTGTGTGTGTGAACACTTGCATATGTGTGTGTGTGCACACGTTATTTTTGTCAGTCGGTCAAGGGTTTATCGGTAGAGTCTGAACTGTACACAGGGGTTTTTATACCTCACAGAACGGCGGTATAAAGAATACAGAAATAAGACAACCGAAACTGACCAAGTGCATTCTGGGTAGGTTCTTCAAGCATGAGTAGTGAATACGTGTCTCCTCACAAGAAATCCCACTGGCATGGGAAATATCTGAGGGCAACACCGGGTCACGTATCTCAGGGTGTACTGGCATGTTCCAATGGAGGGCTTGTAGTATTGTTATGGCAACAGAAATGGTATGTAATCATCATATGACTGTAGTTGGACTGTCAACAAAGACATGAAAAGCAGGGTTTAGTCACAGTTTGTCTCTTGTCATTTCACAAATATATCTCAATAGTCCAGGAATTCTAACATCTGAAAGCAAACATTTGCAGAACATGTCAATCTGTTTGAGTTCTTCGGGGATATTAGGTCAGTGTGTACAGATTGTGAATAAATATATGGCGCTGAGTTACGTTAAAATAAACTAAAACAAAATACTAACATGGCAGCCAAGGAAAATCACATTCTAAGACACAATGTTAATGGATGTGCCTGTGTATTTTAATAATATTATTCCCACAATAATAAAGTAGAAAATCGCTCTTCATACACTGTAAAACACTGCCATCTAGTGGATATTTGTCGTCTAATGTAGGACGCTATATGGTACTACACAAGTATTTAAGAAAAATAAATATTTATTTCATTTATGCTATAAAAACAGATTTTCGATTTACATAGCTTTAAATCGTAATTATTATTTTTAGATATACCGTACCTATACTCGTAACTGTGAAAATACTTTAATTGGTAATATTTTTTTTAAATATATATCGATTAAATAAATGCTGCATTTTTCCGTTTACAGTTATTGTTATCATTTGCCACCAGGGGGAGGTATACATTAAAAACACTAATAATTCCAAAGAACCTCACCGACTCGAAGCACTTGAAAACCTCTTTTCGGCTATTATTAGTTTTATTATTGTTATTCATTAATTTTAAGATAACTTCCTGTAATAACGCCATATTGCACATCGCTATTAATTCGTAAAAATATACATACGTACATGTACGATAGATACAATAATAAAGTTTTAAAGGCCACGGTCAATTGTGTCTTTTTCCGGTGAAGCCCAGTTCTCTGGGTGACACATTACGTCCTTTCCGTAGTTACGAAACTTTGAGACTCGTGTTTTGTAACTTCGGCGGTCAGACCAATCACGGCACTGGGATGTAGTCACATGACTGTGTTTTTATGTAACAAATGGATGCCTGTGGTAGATTCGGCTTACTGTACAGGCAGGCTCGCTGCTAGACATGAATCCAAATAGAGAATCAAAACGCAGGAAACACATACAGTATTTATTTAGGTTTTAGAGGCAACTATGTCGCTCCAGCTGCGGGTGGAGGACACCACCGAGGGGAGAAGCAGCTTCTTCCTCGGCGCCGCCGACTCAGATAACGCACCGGAGGAGGTCAACCACTATCAACTACTATTAAAGAAAGCCAATGCGTTAGCATCACAGGACTCGCCCAAAGATGCTATTGACTGGTTTTCAGCAGCTATGCACTACGGACCCGTTTGTCCCGAGGACCTGGGTACATTCGTGGACTGTATTCTTCGCAACATTAAAATTAAAGCAACCGGAGCTGACGGCCAACCGGGACACAACCGGGAGAAGGAGCCGAGGGACGTGTTTGACTGCCCCAACTGCCACTGTTTTGTCGGTGAACCGGTGACGGTGGCGTGTGGACACTCGTACTGTAGACGGTGTTTACAGCAGAGGTTGTTCTCCAGGTGTAGACTGTGTGCGGAGGCTGTGAATTCGAAGGAGGATCGAGTTAATGTGATTCTGAGCGGACTGTTAGAGAAATGGTTTCCAGAAGAGCTGAAAATGTCCAAAACACTCAACCAGGTGGACGAGCTCTGTAGGAGAGAGTGCTATGAAGAGGCCGTGTCGCTGGCGACGGATGTCACCCACAGCAGCGGTGAGTGTTAACCTTAAATAACCCCTTAAAGGGTCCGTTCCTGGGCCAAATTCTACACTTGAGTTATAGTATTTTAACATGGTTGCCATAAACAACGTTTATCGTGTTGAGAACTTTATAAATGTAACAGTAAAATACCAGGGGACACGGTTTTCTACCATGTTTTCAAATGAGTTAACTCAACGTTCAACCCCACTGTTGACCGTGTACGTAACAAGCCCGGATGTCCTGCTTATGAAATTACACACGAGGCGCATGCGCACTTGCTGCGAATTGCATAAGGCTGGACGTGACATATTTGGTTTAATTGGTTTTGTAACAGAGCGAAAGAAGTGCGTAACAGTTTTGTAACAATTATAAAATACTTATAATAATTATTAAGATGTTGTTCCAAAAGCAGGTTTGTGCTAATATGCTATCGAAGGAGGTTAGCGGAAAAGCACTGACTGCATGGGCTGAGAAATGAGGTCAATAGCACACGCCTGAGGCAAACTCCCCCGTATTAGCAGCGTTAATGACAGAAATACATGTTGGTTTAGACTGGAGGCTTATAATTAGGTAAATGCTCTGAGTCTCACATTCACCCTATCACTTTTAAAAAGCTAATCCATATATTTTGCGCTGCATATGTGAGCGTTAATCTCTCATTTTGTGGGCAAAAATAAAAAATAAAAGAATATGATTTTACATAAAATATTTAAGACAAAACCATTGTGTCAGATAACTACATGCAAAGAAAATTAGGCGAATAAATGACAGTTCTACTGTAGAAATGACAGGTTTTGTGGTTTGGTTTTGCTTTCAGTGTCATTAGTATAATCAAATGTCACAGTGCACTGTACATGGTGTGAAGAAGATGTTAACTTGCACTTAACCATTTGTTTTTGCCTGTGATTATGCCTGAACATAAGGAACCAGTATATGGGTCAAGTGATATAACTTCCAGATAACTTATGTCACCACAGTCAGGTGGAGACGTCCATTGTTAAATAATCATTAGTCAAAGCATGCAAACTTAAAATGCCTCACGATAATTATTTACACACCTAATTGAATTAGCTATTTACTGTGTCAGTATGAATGTGCAGTTTGAAGAGCAGTACAGAGCACTAGCAATAAAGTGTATTTCTGCTTTACTGAATTGCCATGAAACTGTGTAAATAGGCATTTGTCATGCATACTATTCAGGTGGAATGTGTCTCAGCAAGAGAAAAATAAAAATCTATTAAGTTTTTCAAGACTTACCTCACATTTAATGTATGGAAAACACGTATATTTTAATGCAGTGGTTCCCAACCTCTGGGCCGGGGACCGGTACCGGTCCTTGGGTTAATTGGTGCTGGGCCACAGAGAAATAATGTTTCCTTTTGTCCCCATCTGGCTGTTACCTCCACTTGATCCATACCCATATCAACAAAGGAACTGACCAATAGAATGGCTAGGATTCCATCATCAATAATGCAACTATATTTGATTAGGAAATATTTTCTCAGTGAAGACAACAACAGTAAAATCAAAATAAATCAAAGTCATTGATGCAGGATTCTAACTTTTTTTACTGCTCTGGTAGCAGAAAGTTAAAGGCTGTGTGCACTTGAGAAATCCATGTTGTGCCCATGCACAGTTATTTGGGGTAGGAAGATTTTATTGGTAGGAAAATATCACAGTACACTGGAACATTTGCATTTACATTTGGATTGCTTATGATAAATAAATATATGTCCTTCATTTTCTTCTTTTCTAATGTCTTGCAGATCCAGACCTGGTGGTGGCAGCACGTCTATCTCGAGCAGAGGCTTACATGGGTCTCAAACAGTATGATCTGGCCCTGGAGGACACAGAGTTTTGTTCCAGTTTCAGCTCCTCCGCAGAAGTAAGTTACCCACGGGTACTTTGAAAGAGTTTATGCCTAAAAACGTCTTTGTGAAAAAACAAATTTTACTCCTGCCCCTGCAAACTGAAAATATATAAAGGCTTAAGATGTAAAGTCAACATTTTGTCTGTTTCTCTTCTTGGTTGTGTTAGGCTTTGTACAAGAATGCTTTGGTGCTTTACGAGATGGGCAACGTGGAAGAATCCCTTCAAGTATTTCTACAGTGTTTGACTGTGGACGAGGACTTTCCTTCAGCGAAGAGACAAGTTGAAAGGGTAAGGAACTGGAAAAATGGAAGAACTCCAAAGAACACAAAACAAACCATGAGGATCCCTAATTAATTTCAATGGTATTTCAATTTTGTTCTACAAATCATTCTGTCAAGAGATCTAAGATAAAATTACACAGTTAACAGTTAATTCCACCCTGTGACTCTGCTTGTTAAGTAATTAGCATGTAAAAAAAAAACCAACCCAATAATTTTGTGTCAGTTAATTTGACACCTCTGTTTATTCTTATCCACAGTGAGAACTTCCCGAGACTGAGATCCAGGATGTTAGGTTTAGGCTCATTAAAATCCCACTTAATCACGCTGAAAATAACCTTTTAACACTCATGTTATAAAAATACAGAAGAACAATTTATGAAAGGTGTCTGCCGGCCTGTCTAGGAAATGACTCACTGTGGGTAGAAAATAGAAAAAGTCACATCTGCGACAAAAAACTGGAAATATGCAGCACTAAAAAAAGACACGGTGTGAAGTCTGGGTTAAAAGGCTTAATACACCTGGACTAATGTGTGGATATTGTTTGGTCAGTGAAATGCCACTCTAGTTGGAGCGTTTATTTATTGTTTCAAAAGATAAATTGAGGTTCAACAAATGTATTTAAAGGTTGTCATTTGTATATTGAACTATCATATTTCATATTTTTCTGTACATTCATTAAGATCCTCTGTGACCTGCTCTCCCCTGCTGATGAGAATGTCAAGCTTGGCTTGAGGGAAACAACACAAAGCACATCAGCTCATATACGCAGCAAAAACGTCATGGCTGAAACACTACGTCAAACACAGAGCCAACCTCAACACCAGGTCCGAGCTTCCTCTGCACACTCGCACACCGACAATCAGGAGGTAATATTGAAATTAAATCTCATTTATAATGTTGAAATAACGTTATGGTGTTTGTATGTTTTTTTATAATTTGTTTTCCTTTTGTCTCTCCTTCCAGAAAATCAGCCCGGAGCTCAGTGGTCTGAGTCAAGTTCATTCCATACGTGTTGAAGGCCTGAAATCAGAAGAAGGTCTGAAGAGGGTTTTCTCCGCGCCTCAACTGGGGACACAGGAAAAGGGAAGCCTGCTCAAGAGGAAGTTGTCTCTGTCAGACGCAGAATATCATGTTGTGGATCGTTCCAATGTCAAGCATAAAAAGCAAGGTTTGTTTGATTTTTATATGTACAGCCATTTAGGCTTAGACACCAGAAGAATCTACTTTACCAGTGTTTTTTTTAACGTGTTCATCTTCTGAACTTCAGTTAAAATTCTTTCCCACTCAATGTGTGCTGGGCTTCCCACAGGTTTCAAACAGCAGGCTGACAAATCAAAGCTCTGCAGAAGTGTTCCCAAGAATCTCTTAGATCCAATCGACTTTGAGTGTTCTCTTTGTATGAGGTGAGGGCACGGCCGCTGACACAAATTTAACTTTCTACCTCTGAAAATGTCAGCAGCAAGTTGAATATTTCACGTCTTTTTCACGGCAAAGGTTGTTCTACGAGCCCGTGACAACGCCATGTGGCCACAGCTTCTGTAGAAACTGCCTAGAACGCTGCTTGGACCATACTCCACATTGTCCCCTCTGTAAGGAAAGTTTGAAAGAGGTGAGGGAACTGTTGCTTTTTTTGTTCACAGATTTATAGGGAGATGTTTCCTTCATTCCTCACTTTTATTGTTCAACTTCTTGCCCTTTCTAGTATCTGGCGCGTAGAAAGTACAAGGTGACCACTGTCTTGGAAAAGCTGATCAAACAATATCTCCATCCAGAATATGTTGAACGAACAAAGCTTCATCAAGAGGAGACCAGAGAGCTGTCTGAGTACGTAACTGACTTATTTTTTTTGTTTTTACACCATAGTCTTATGTGTTCAGAGAGTCTCACTGGTTTTATCTTCTTCTCGTCCTCAGCCTGACCAAGAATGTGCCTATATTCGTGTGCACTATGGCGTATCCCACTGTGCCTTGTCCTCTTCACGTCTTTGAGCCACGTTACCGCCTCATGATTCGACGCTGCATGGACACTGGGACCCGGCAGTTTGGGATGTGCATAAATGATCCTCAAAAAGGGTGAGAGTCAAGCTTTAATTTTTGCAAAAAAGAAAAAAAATATCAAAAGTATTTTATTTTAATAACCTGCAATATTACATTGACAAATATGACAATTTTTTTTAAACTATAGGTTTGCAGATTATGGCTGCATGCTGATCATAAGGAGCGTCCACTTCCTGAACGATGGCCGTTCAGTGGTGGACACAATCGGAGGGAAGCGCTTCCGTGTCCTGTCCCGAGGCATGAAGGATGGGTACAGCACGGCTGATATTAAACATCTCGAGGATACGAGGGTAAGAATCAAGAAAGATAGACCTGCAGACACTTTTCACAGTGAGAATCGCGCGTTTTTTTTATAACATCGGACTGATTTTTTTTTTCCTAGGTTGAAGACAGCAATGAGCTGAAGAATTTACAAACACTGCATGACGCGGTCTACGAGCAGGCACGGGTCTGGTTTCAGAACCTGGAGATCCGCTTTCATAATCAGATTCTGCAGCACTTTGGACCCATGCCTGCGCGAGAAGATGATATTCAGGTGAATTGAATCAGTAATTGTCCACTTGAATTTCCAAGAGTTTAACCAAGTTACATCTTAAGTTGAGAGAATCTGCATATTATCAATTTTATGGAATACATGGAAGAATTTATTGACTTGTCATTACTGTTAAAATTAAAACATGTTTTGAAAATCAAGGCTATCAACCCAACCTGCACCGGATACCAGCCAAACTAGTTTGCACAACAGAAAGGCTTTTATTTTGTTGACAAGTTTAGACCTAATGAATCTAGTTTTTTATTTTGTATTGGTTATTTGCAAAACATTTGTCTTACTCGCTGTCCTCTATTCTAGGGCACGCCAAATGGCCCTGCGTGCTGCTGGTGGCTGCTGGCCGTCCTGCCCATCGACCCAAAATACCAGCTCTCCGTCCTCTCCATGACGAGCCTCAGAGAACGTCTAGTGAAGATCCAGCTCATACTAACATATCTGCAGAGCAACCCCAACAACTAGAGCTTCCGCCTTGTGCCACCAATTGTGAATGTGTTGGAATAGATTATGGCAATACAAAAAAAAAAAAAAACCTGACCGTATATCTTCTCCAGACTTATCCTCCGGTAAATAAGTGTTCAGTTTGCTTTTCTTGGTGTTTGTAAATCCCATTCAGAAGGATGGACAAGAGATGGGGCAAGTAGACTTTTATTCTGGTATGTAGAAGTTGACGTGAGAGTGAAGTGACGTTTTTACATGCAAATGTCACGATCCCAGTAAAATCCTGTTGCTAACACTGGTGATGGTGGTTTACCAACACAGGAAGAGAGTTTCTGTTTCTTCCAGGTTCTTTGAACCTCAGCGGTGACTATGAGCACAGGTCCCTGCCTCTGGTTCGGCGTGAGATTGTTTTTGCAAAGAGCTTTACATAATCTGGGTTTCTTCCATTTGGTCTTGGCCGCTGTGTGCCTGTTCATCTGTCGTCATCTCGGTCAAATCGCCCACGTCAACTGTCAAGATTTCCATCCATCAGTCGTTCTGTCGTTAGCCTTAATAGGTGTGACCACATTGCCAGACTTCAATCTGAATGGTAATATTTAACTATTTTAAATAGTGCAATTTATAATAAATTAAACTATATTTATGTAACTGACCGTTTGTTCCTAGTAAAGATTGTAAGGGAGACTCGAAAATGGGGAAAATATCAAGAACAGCACGTATCACCAGTACCAGGTCAGCACTATTCTTCATCCAAAGCTGCTCTGTCTGCCTGGACCAGAGCAGCTGCAGTGCTTCATGTAGAAAACTCTTTGCCTTACAGTATTTTGCAATGTCTAAAAAAAAAAAATCACTGCATTATTGCTACTCTTCCCTATTGCTGTCAAAAAAGAATATTTTTGTCATTAAGATTTTGAGGCTCTGAGTCTTTCTATGGTGTATTTAAAAGAAATCTGTTCACGTGAATCATTTGTAAAAACAAAAAAAGAAGCTTTTTTTTGCTATTGACCTAGTTTTGGGCTGACATTTTAATTTAATAAATGCACCTGTTTTTTTTTTAACCCGCCTCTCTATTTTTGCTCTTTTTACACTTGTCATGTTCTTCTCATTCCTTCGTTTATTCTGATAATGAATCATCAAATAAGAAACAGATTCGAGAACAACAGCCTTGGTGGTGCCAGACGTTCTGGTGTCACTGCTTCCAAAAACACAACTCTGCTGGGAGTTTAACGGTGTTGGTCTGAAGTGATAAATGGAAAATGTTAACTCAGGGAATTCGCTAACAAGAAGACAGACTAATAATGGTTATTTCCCTAAAGAACTTCTTATTTTAAGTGACCCCTGTCCTCTCCATCTGACTCAATTCCCACCAAAGCTGCTGTTCCGAAGTATTTTCCTACCTATAAAATTTTCCCACCCATAGCGGAAATTTGTAGCCACATCTGAAGATTATTCCTACCAATAATATTTTCCTACCCTGTGCCTTAAAGCTGGTAGCACATTTCTATAGGTTATTAATGTCCAATTTTATTTTCCTACCCACACTTTTAAAGGCGGTAGCACAGGTGCTAGCCCCACTTTATGAGTCCTGCTGCTCAAGACGCAGGTTTGTTCGTAGAGCTGTACAATTAATCGAATTTCGATTGAATTTTTTGGTTGAATCACCTACAAAATAAAACAAAATAAGTATGTAGAAAGAAATATTGAAATTATTGCTAACAATTAACACCATGTCCTAGCCCCACCGTCCCAAACACTCGCGCATGCGCACTCAATCCTCGTGAACCTGTAACGGTGAGTTCTAGCGTAGATGTTTTTAAAATGTTTGTCAATTCGAGATGCAGAAATGAAGGCGCAGAGGAACACAACTGTTCTATCAGCGTTAAAGGTAAGTTAACCGATGTAACCAACTATTTTATTTAACCAACTGAAGTTTAACCACCGAGCTTTTCAGTTGTTAAGCAGTTAAAGTCAAAGTAACAAAAAAAAACCAGCGACGTACAATACTCCGCATCCTGGCCGTCAGTGAGAAAACTCTAAGAAAGTACTAGTAGTACTAGTAGTAGTAATAGTATGTCACTACTCAGTTGTCGGATCAGTATTCAGTCAAAGGTTGTCGTGTTCTTAAAATGGCTTTTTCACAATGTTAACCAAACAT
>JAFBJS010055160.1:7679-21531 GCA_016785265.1 Paraplagusia blochii | reverse complement strand
TCTATATAGGTGTATAGAGGACTGTTTACATAAAAAAAATTGCCATTTCCAAGAAAGAATTGCATATAGAAGTAGTAAAGAAAAAAAACATACTCTTTCAAATACAAATATTTATTTCCAAACCTTGTCAATGTCGCCACTATTATTTTTTATATGTATTTTACAACTCATGGTGGTGAATAAAATTTTGATGCAGAACATAAAATTGTCAGTGTGATCCCAAAGTTTTTTTTTTTGGTCATGTTTCTTACTTGGTTAAGGGACCCCGCTTTGGTCCGAAGGGTTCCAAGTTTGAATCCACCAACTGCCTGGTCACAACTGAGGTCCACTGAGCATGGTATGGTCCCCACTCACCGCTCCCAGGGCGTTCAAAGCTGCCCACTGTTCACATTGGTGATGGGTTAAATACAGAGGTGACATTTTGTTGTGAGCAGTGGTGTGAATCACAATGTCACAATGACAAGGAGTGCTTTCCTTCCTTCCTTTTCCTTTCCTTATGTAGTCTTAAGAAGATTTAGTCAAATCTGCAATAAAATCTTTACTCACAATCAGGGTGACATTAGCTTGTTTGCTTGCTTGCCTATTTTTGCAAATTATGGCGTCAGTAAAGGAGTAGCCAAGACATTGAACTGTTAATTCATTTCTCTCTGTGCATAAGTATGACTGTCCTCCTTGTTGTATTGTGATTTACTTTTTAATCGGCTTACTTCTGTGGTTGCAACTATCCCGGATAGAAGAATGTTGAATCTTCAAAAATAGGAATAAAATCAATGTTGACATGACAGGCGGCTACCAGCAAAAATAGATGGACAAAGCAATTGATCTTTTTATAAAACCCTGAGAAACAAATTAATATGAACCTCAGTTCTCAAAAACAAAGCAAACTATGTGTTTGAAGTACTTTTTATACACTTTTGAGAGCAGGATTTCTTAAAACATTATCTGTATACTTTTATGCCACAAGGGGGCGACAGCGTAGCACTGTTATTATATCCTGCAAAGTCTGTTTTTGATCATCGAGGGCAACTGAACTTCTGTTTTTGACACCTGGATATCTGCAGTTTAAATCAACAAATTTTTTTTTCAAAGGGTGCAAAACATTAGATGGACAGTATTCAGTGGACCACAGGAGACAGTTGTTGTAAAATCAGATGAATAAACCAGCAGTTCAGTCCATTCTTTTCCTACTGGGCTTCATTGCGCAGAAAGCATCATCAAAAACTCTGTGGAGGAAGAAGAGACAGAAATGAGCCACAAATCATATCCAATAGTAATATATAAATATAGCTGTTGTGATTAAAAAAAAACCCCAGTATATTCTTAATCAATAAAATCAATACTATGAAATGACATGGTCAATAAAGGACATTTTCAGTGAAATAATCATTAAAACGATTTAACATTTACTTACGCTCTGTTACCCTTGAATAATAACAAGAGGTTATTTACTTGTTATTTACTTATTAATATTGAAACTACCATGATTCATAGTTCAATTCAACAGATAATTTGATTTGATTGCCCCGTTTCAAAACATGGTGTCCATTGTCACGGTGTCCCAAGTCAATCAGGACAGCTATTGATGTGCTCTGTCAATAAAACCCCGCCTGTAGATACTCTGAGACAGGTTTCACAATAAATCAATCTTCTTTTGTCCTATTGAGCCCCGTGCCGTGAAATACCTGTGATTCCACATGTGAATCTATTGAGTTGCTGAAGACTCAAAGTTTAATACTATATCAACACAGCAACAATATCTGACTGGATTCTTGTTGTCATCCTTTGAAAGGTTCACCTGGTATAACGCACTGTGAGAATATTTCCACGCAACTCTGCCGCAGATTGCTAGCCAGGTATCTTGAACTCAGCCTTTAAACCTGAATGACCAGGACTTGGTTATTGACCTCTGCTGAGACTGTCACATCTATTCATGTTTCAATAATTGTTATTGATTGGACTGCAGAGACAAGACAAACAGGGTCACACTTCTGTACTCCCCCTGTGTTAAACCCTATAATCACAATAACATCCATGTGATGTTCCTGTGTGGTACCGCAGTAATGATAGCCGAGCAAAACCTGTGAGTCCGTGTAAGTGTATTCATTGTGTTTTTCTTGACAAACGCCCATGCACGCGTATTGATTGGCTCAACGCTCTGCTTATTAGATCGTCCACCTTAACCACGCCACCTTGACTTCACCTCCCCATCGCTTCTGTTTTTACGCTCATTTGTACCTTCCGTGCCCTTAACCATCAACCATACTGACCCCCTCAGGTAACGTGTGCAGGACTTGGCTACCACTGTTGTCACACTGCTGTGATCTCTCTACACACAGATCCTATATGTGGGGACACAACATTTGAACCATATTTTATCACGATATTTTAACGTCAATAAGGCGCACATAAAAGGCTTAGATTTTTGTTTCAAAATGTATGGCACGCCCTTCGTGTTGTTGTTGTAAGGCGAACGTAGTAGAAAACACCATGAGAAAGTTAAAGGGGGAAGTGGGGCCGTTCTTTTGCTCCCGCACTATCTTTAAACACGCACACTTGTATGCTTGTGTGTGTGTTGTAGCTGTAAGGCGGACGTAGTAGAGGACACCATGAGAACCTTAAAGGGGGAAGTGTGGGCGTGGATTGTACATAAAACCTTACGCCCTATAATCAGGTGCGCCTTATGTGTGTGTTAAATATAGTAATGGCACACAGAACTGAGACTGCGCCTTTTAATATGGTGCACCTTATAGTCATGAAAATACGGTATATATCTTTTTTTTACAGTCATAGCACAATTCCAACCACAAAGTAGTTCGGAAAGTTTTTAGTTTCTTAAAGTCTTTCTAAAACAACCTCAAAGAGAAGATGGTGAATTTGAGACAGTAGGTGGAAATACGAGTGTCTTATTCCCCCCAAAGACATGTGTGGTTGCCAGGACCAAACAAACAAGATTAAATTAATTGAGGCCATAACTCTCCTCATATTAATGAGGTGCCTGGACCTATCCATCTTCATATCAGAGCTATCATATTCTGTCAAGGCTCTCAACACCAGTGATAAGATCTCTTTCATCAATGCCGCCATCAATAATTTATATACTTACTGCTGTTCAAGAAAACAACCGTCAAGGTTTGTCTCCTTCTGTCTTCAACAAGCACCTGAAAGAACGTCCCTCAACGTTCGCTAATGTTTTTTTTTTTATGTTAAAATTATTCATATTCAGTTTTTGCCTGGTAGCGGGAGCATATTTTTGGTTGTGTCCAAGGGCATTAGAGGGAGTAGAATGAAATATTATCATAGTTTACAGTTTAAACACATTTTACATTCATCAATTTTGACTTATGTCTGATTGACGACACTTCAACTGGATTAACTCACATTATAGCAAAGTTCTACCATTAAACCCATCATCTCCATGCCTATCACAGATACAGATGATTTTGTTATTTATTTTTTTTTTATGCTGGCACTGTTTTCAAAGTGATGCATCACTGGTTTTGTCTTTTATCCACTCGACACTAGTCATATGTCTTCAAAGTTGAAGAGTCACTGATTTTCTTTTTTTTTTTTTTTTGCCGTCTCTCTTGTCTGCCTTTGGACCTCAACCCCGCCTTTGTTTCTCTTTCCCCAAGTCAATGTTACCATCAAAGTCAATGTTGCCATCTTTGTTGAGGTCAATGTCACTGAGGATCTCCTCCAGCTCTCCTTTCTTCAATTTCTCCCCCAGCAGCGTCTTCATGGCCTCCTTGAACTCATCAGATGAAATCTTTCCATCTCCGTTAAAGTCAAACTGGCATTAGAAACAACAACGTGCATTAGTTAATGTATCACCACATTATAATGTTGTTCTTCTTCTTCTTAGGAAGAAACTGATGAAAAACAAGTGATAATAAATAGGACTGTTGGAGGCGGAGCCTGTCTGCTGCCTGTCAGTCATGAGTGAAAGACGGCCGTCAACACTAACTGAACCCATGCTCAACGCATTAGGGTTCAGTTAGTGTTGACGGCCGATGATTGGTTGACATAAGTCAGGCTAAGCCAATCAGAAAGAGACCTGGGCGGGTCTTCTTATAGGGAAATAGACAGTCTCACACACACACACACACACAAGCGACGCAGCACACACCCACAGGCAAGACGACGGCAAATGGCAAGTTTGCATAATTTCATAATGATAGTTGATACAGAACACAACAGTACACTTTTTTAATGTGTTTTTAAAGTAAAGTATTTGGTTACTTTTATAATTTAGTAACTAGAAATGTAACTAGTTACTTTTTCAGAGTGGTAAAGTAATGTTACTTTTTTAAAGTAACTTGCCCAACACTGCACTCTTGATAGTAATAGAACAATAATAATAAGTGTTATACGTGAGAGAAGCACCTCTGTTTCTATTGATGTTGTATTTTGTTATTCATCTCTTCTTGAGTATTTCTGAATTCTTATTTATTCAGGCCATGATATCCAAAAAGGGTTTAGCTGTAAGCAACTGAACTTCTTCTTGGAGTTGAAACTTTGCTCAAGTATTTACTTTCTAAACTCTGTTTTTTTTTGCTATTATGATGCAAATGGATGACACAAACGAAGCAAAGGCTGCCGTTTAAAAGTGGTATAGTGTGGTTTAGTCATCTTTTCACAAAGGAGGCAACAGATTGAAGTTGAGAAAGAGCAGGGTTGTAAGTGCTGAGAGGAAGAGAAAAGGCTGGTAGGACGTTTTAATGGATTCACTCCTGTTGTGAAAGAAGTTTCTTTAGAACTATAGTTGAGAGATTGAGAGTATTTAATTTTTTTCCACGCAAGCATCCACTCAAATCATAAATTTCCACCTCTTGGCAGCATTACTCAGAACTCGATGACGCATGTGTGGAGGAGAAAATGTCGACCCTTACAGTAATGCATGCTGTTAACTTAATTACATGGAGCAAAGTCTGAATACGTAATTCCACGCAGGTAAAGGATTCCATTGTTGTCTTTTACCGAAGAGTTAGTCAGCAATCGTCAACAGTCATTTGGACAAATACATTGAGTTAGTTTGGAGTTAGGCAAGAAAAACTGTTTTCCTCCTTGTCCTTGTGACATTGTGATCCACACAACAAATGTCCTCTGCATTTAACCCATCACCAAAGTGAACAGTGGGCCGCAGTGTGTGGGGACAATGGCGAAATCCGTCTTGACCTAAGTCTGCTTCCTTAACTACCAATCCCCCAAAAGGTTGGCAGTGGTGGGATTTGAACCCACGTCTCCTGAGAGACTGGAGCCTAAATCCAGCGCCTTAGACCACTCGGCCACACTACCTCTTTTAGGGAACGTTGGTTTTTTGAGTAGGTCTGGAGTTACACGGAAACCCTGCCTTAAAATGCTAAACACAATTCACTGTATGGAGTGAACCATCTATAATGGGGTAATTTATCACCTGGTTAAATTCAGGGGAGAGAACATAAATAATATCATGGCCAGGTTTGTTTTGCTCAGTCCACGGCACACACAGGCTTTGCTCCAGGGCATAATCAAATCCACCGCGGTGTTTCTGTCCACCTGCTTCTGTACTGACGTGCGAAAGGGTCCAAAGATATACGTCCAGATTAATGGGGCAGCACAAATATTCTTTTCATCAGAGTATCTCAATTTCCGAGGCATATCTTTGATACCGGCTCTGAGGGGAAAAGCTAAGATGATGGTGAACTCGATTGAATATAAAGGAAAAAAGCTACTGATTACAACATGTTTTATTTATTAAAACAAAAGCATTACACCGACTTTTAATTTTAAAAGTTTCTTTGGAAGTAGAAAAGGCAAAGCCTCCGTTGTGTTACGTCTGCATCCAGTAGTGTTTGTTTACATCTATAAGACCCCCTCTGCTGGGAGTCTGTGAGTTGTTCAGTCATAACACCACACCACAGATGCTCGTTTGAAGTTGGAGTCTTTGGAGTTTGGAGCTTCCGACCTCTCACCTGTTTGAAGGCAGAGCGCAGCTCGCTCAGTCCCACCATGTGAGCTGTCTCGGCAACCATCCTGGGACCAATGAGCTCGCAAAAATCATCAAAGTCCACATGACCACCCCCTGCAAAGACAGGCAGAGGTGAACGCTGATACTTTTTCAAACGGCGTGTACAACAAAGTAAGGTATAGCCCTGGTACCAGACTAGGACCAACAGGAAGTTTCATTTGGGAACTGAAAAACTTTCAAGCGTCTCAAGAAAATCAAGCAAAATGAAGTAAAAGACCGGCTGTTTCCTTGATGGTTGAAAAAAATTGTACTAGTTTTGTTTGTTCTAGCTCCATGTATTCTTCTCCTTATTGCTAAAAAGAACATTCATTATTTCATCCCTTATTGGGTTGCAGGGGCAGCAGTCTCCACGACTGCCACCCAAATCACACTGCACCATATTGTGAGCCTTCCTTCGGGTGGTGAGCCTACTGGACATGTTGTGTGTCGGGAAGGTGTTATGTCTAGCTAACACAGGTTTCCTCCTTAGGGGAAACCTGGGAGCTGGTGGATTAGAACCTGAAGCCTTGTCAACCCAAGTCCACCTTCTTAACCACTGGGCCACCACTGCTGCAGTGTTGGGACTAACGCGTTACTTGTAGCGCCGTTACGTAACAAAACTACTTTTCTAGGTAACTAATAACGTAACACATCACTTTTCCCATTCAGTAACCCCATTATTGTTCCTGTGGTTGAAAAGGAGCGATGATTGGTTGACATAGGCTAACGTTTCAGGCTAAGCCAATCAGAAAGAGACCTGGGCAGGTCTTCTTGCCTTACACATTTTCTAGAATATATTTTTCAGTCATTTTTAAGGCAAAAACATCCATCAAAAAAACAATAAGTTCCCTGAACTAAATAACTTTTGTGGAAGTGTTTTGATGGAAGGAAAACCTTTGTGATTGCTGTTTGCTGTTTTCTTATCTTATCCAAACCTTATCATTTCTTTTTAAATTTACCAATGGTTATTCTCTACCTCTAACTATTTGCTTTTATGTATGCATTTTCAGAAAGTCTTTTTTACAAATGCAAAAACACAAAGAAATTGTTCACCTCTATAAACAGTTTCAGTCCATGATTCTGAGTTAACAAGATTTTTTTTCACTTTACTCAAGGTGAATTTTTTGGCAAGCTGCTTTACCCCTGAGGAGTCACAGTCGTGGGGACTCCTGACCCCGACTGGAAGAATTTCTATGCCCGTAAGTGGGTCAGTGCATGATCACAGAGATGGAAAAAAATCCCACAAGCCTTTTATTAAGGTTTTGGTAATTGAAAAAGAATTTCGGCTGATAGAAAAATGACTTTCATGACATCCATAGGGATTGGACTATGGAGCAAATGAGGCAGGTTTCCTCCGAACCATTCTCTGAAGCAGTGTTACAAACTTTAGCTGTATTTTCACTAGAAATTCCAGTTTTGTACATGGAGTCAGATTCCCATGTCCACAGAACAGTTGCTTTACAGTCAGCCCATAATTCTGTTAGCTTAGAGAGGCTACGGTCCACATTGACAAACAAACAAGCATTAGAAAGTTACTGGGGAATTACTGCATAGACTTCTATTGTTGATATTTACTGCGCGTGGCCAACACAATGCGTTTTTTTTTTTTTCAGTTCTACCTGACAGGAGTGGTATGCACTGTAGGCCTGTGCTGCTCTTGACCATCTGCTTCAGAGTATGCCATGCTGTGCGCTCGGATTTACTCATCAGCGTAGCTCAGTTGTAGCAAGAATTATTTAAAGCTGTAGATACCTTTTAAATATTAACCGACAGTATTAGACACCGCGTCCTTTTTAAGTTTCTGTTGCAAGATTCACGATGATTTCCAAAATAAAATATTTAGTTTTATATGATTGGTGTATGAGGTTGCAGTAATGCTTAATGCATGCCGGTAAAGCTCTGTTGAAGAACAGGAGCAGAAGCACCACCAACATGTAGTTAATCAACAGAAAACACTAGACTCCAGTTAATACAGTCTGATAAGTCACAACAGGCTGAATGTCTCTAATGGTCCGTGTCCCACAAAGAGGCAAATGAACAGTCATGGTAAATATATTTCTCATTAAAAACATTATATGCATATCGTTAATAAGTATATAGCGCCACCTACAGCTGGATGGCCTATACTGACAATCCCTGTGACATAGGCGTCCTACAGTTCAGTTCCTCTAGTTTCTTTTCATTCACTAGTGTTTTTTTGTCCTTAAACCTCCCCACTGTGTGTCCACACGACACTCTCACTCCTTTTTGACCATGTAAAACAGGTTGTCCATAGTGTCTCTGAAATCTTGTCTAATTTTGTGGATTAGCTCAACCGGATTACTACTTGACTTGACTTGATACATTTCTGTTTCCTTTTTTTACGCTCATAATTATACATATTATATCAAAATGATTATTATAAGTATTTAATTTATTTTCTTTGTCATTGTACATGTATGTGTGTATATATATGTATATACGTATGCATGTATGTATATACAGTGTGTATATATATATATGTGTGTCCATATGTATGTGTATTACGGGTGTGCAAATTAATTGTTTTAGATCGGTTTGACTGAACCGAATCAGATCAACTGGATCGATCGTTTTTTATGAATCGTTCCTGAATCGGATCATAGCCTATGATTCAAGATATGAATCGGATCGTTATGTGAGTGAATCGTCACACCCCTAATATACACTATATATATATTAGGGGTGTGCAAATTAATCGTTTTAGATTGGTTTGGATCAAACTGAACCGAATTGGATCAACTGGATCGATCGTTTTAGATTTTTTATGAATCGTTCCTGAATTGGATTCAAGATATGAATTGGATCGTTATGTGAGTGAATCGTCACACCCCTAATATATACTGTATATATGAATACATATATATACATTTATACAGAGCCCAGTCTTGTCTTGCTTGAATATAAACAACAGAAACTGTTTCTCTTTTTTTTTTTATCTACATTAATTTAACTTGCCCATAAATAATGTCCTTGTGGTTCGCACCAAACAATCAGCAAGATGCTCCTTTCTGGTTGTGAGGGCATCGAAAAAGTCTCTTTGACAAATCGCAGTCAATGTAAAGTCAATATAAAAAATACCATTTGTGATCAAAGCAGATAATTCATGTAGATCACTATATTTTACAGTCAGTTAGCATTCATTGTATTCCTTGAAGCATTGTTACCAGTTCACATACAACAAGCGTCACATGTTGCCATGATTGTAATGTGATGCGGTTTTAATTACATTTGCATGTTTCATCATTTTTTAATCTCTCAACGGAACCCATCTGGAAAATTAGCAGCAGCAGCTGTTTTTCTTAATGAAGTAATTATTAATAATCACAAAACAGAGGTGGATGGCACACTGTATTAATGGCACGTTTAAATTTAATTTTGACATGTAAACAAGACCAATAAGGGGGATTTTCTGGGTGGTGGAATTAATATTCTACTGTTGTTTTATTTTGTAACCATTTGATTAGATCCTCTGGAGCAACTTTTACTTGGTTGTATCTTAACTAATTTCACTTCATTAATGAATAGATCTCAATGCTATTGAACCATTTGTGATGCACCGTAAATTATGCTGTAGTCTGATGTATTGTTATTTGTTTATGCTTCACGTTTCACATCTCCAAAGTCCTGTCTGCAGACTTTGGTCACCAGACAAATGGGATACAGTGACCTTTTTTTTAACATGAGAGATGAATAATTCACCAAATATTTGACTAAAAATCTGCTTATATAATGGTCCCTTGTAAGATCTTTCTGTGTGTGTGAATGTGGCTTCCTCTGCCATGCAGATTTCACCCACTGATTCAACACCAAGTGATGACCTTCAAATATTGGAAGGAGATTCAGGGAAACACTGTCGTTTTCTGTGCGCGTCCAGCTGTTACTGAATAAACTGATGATATTGACATTTTTTTTTAATTACCTCACAAACTAAGACACTTTCATGCCAGTCTGATTGCAAAATCCGGGCCTGTGAGTGTGTTGAGCTGTAATATAAATTAATAGTGTCCTGTTGTTCTCTGCACCTTTGTAGAACCCGTTTTCCGTTAACCCCCCATTTCCACTAGTACTTGGGAGACTATACCCCAGGACTGGGCAATTATATTGTCTTACGGGCCACAGGTGGTGCTAGAATCTGAGTTACGGGCCAGGTCAGGATCAGAAAGGTGGAGTATTTCCGTGAACTCAGATAAATGATGAATAAAGTATGAGTATGAGTTGAAGAAAGGCCAAATCGTGAGGCTATCTGTTGGGAAAATGCTGGCTTTGCAGGTAAAAGGTAGAAGAAAACTATAATATAGATTAAAAGTATAATTTGGACAAGTCTGGCGGGCCAGATTATAACGCCAAACGGGCCGCATCCGGCCCCCGGGCCTTAGTTTGCCCAGGTCTGCTATACCCTGTCAAGTACTGGCTCGTACATGTCCAATCATCTCTGCAGTTATTTAGTGTGATTCTGAAATGTCATCTCCGCCTATGGACTCAACATAGTTAAGGAGAGATGCTAAGCAGGTAGAAGAAAAAAAAAAAGTCAGAATTTCATCATTCTGTATCAAATCTCTGTCTCATCCGCTTTGAGTTTTAATGTTTTGTGGACATTTCTGGGTGAAAATGTTCAGTAGTTGCAAACAGACCCAGAAGGGTTGCTTACTCCATGTGTGGGCTGAGAAAGAATCTTAGTATCACATCTGAAACAGTGAGAGGATGTTATGTCATGAATGTAAAAAAAAAACAAAACAGTTTTGTTGCGGACCATGATTTTAATCTTGTGCAACTTTGAGCCTTTTATGTTTGCATCATATTATTTTTACTATTTTTGAAGAGTAAAAGTCAAAGACTGTTGCAGATATAAATATGACAGCATGTAGGTGTTACTGTCTTGTTAGATTTATGGCAGAAACCCAGCAATCAATGAAATCATGATTCTCATTCTCCCCAAGTGCAAAAATCTATGTTTTAACGCCGATCATTTGCAGGAAAAATAAATGAGGCCAAATCTAAAACATTGTTAAACCATCTGAGAATTTCTATGTGGAGACAGTAATGTTTTTTTTTACTGAATTCCTGCAACATGTAAGTGGCATTGGTTCAATTCTCAGTTTCAACCTTAACAAAGGTTTCAACATAACAGAGATAAGTGTAAAAACCACTGTTTAGAATCCATCTGTTCTTCTGTATGATCACGTGTGATACCCTGAAGAACCCAGTTCTGCAGAAAAATGCTTAGCCATAAAGAATAGACAGGATTTTTGCGACAAAGTTTTTGACATAAGCTTTTAAAACTTATAATTGAGTCGTTCTGAGAAACAATAATAGGAGAAAAGGAAAGGAAAGAGAACTCCTAGTCATTGTGACATTGTGATTCACAACACACAACGAAATGTCACCTCTGTATTTAAACCAGTGCTCCTCAAATAGTGGGGCGGGCCCCCCTGGGGGTCACGTGTAACCCTCTGGAACATGTTTTTTTATTTTTTCTCCGCCGTACTACAATAAAGTGTAACTGCACATCCACTCCAGTAGTTGGCAGTGGCGCTCTCATTGCCCATTGTGCACAGCAAGTTGAACTATATCTCTTTCTTTTTGTTTTCTTAATGTTGACAAGAATGCGATGTCATATAACTATTTCATAGACAAATGCTATTATTTAGAGTTGCGGCAGAGAGTAGGTGGTGGGGGCGCAATTTTTTTTCTTCTTGCTAGGGGGGGTGTAACAGAAAATAATTGAGGAGCACTAATTTAAACCATCACCAAAATGAACAGTGGTCAGCTTTGAGCGTCCAGGGAGCTGCGAGGACCTCAGTCGTATCCTGGCAGTTGGTAGATTCGAACTTGGAATCCTTCCTGGGTCCTAGTCCAGTTCCTTAATCACTAGGCCACCACTGCCCCTAGTGTTCACTGTCGGGCACAGCCTTTTGATTTATTTTGTTTTTTTCACGTTATCTGTTTTTGTTTTGCACTTTCTACACTTGCCCTTAGAGAAAACTCTGTTGTAAAGAACCAGCACAGGAAGCTTGTGCTTAGTCAGATGCACACTCACGCCTGCCTACAACTGAACGACTCCTCAGTCCTGCACATGTGCTTGAACAAATGAAGAAGAAATGAAAGGAAACACAATTGCGCAGATTGTGACATACATTTCATTTTGATTTGTTGGATGATCTCAATGAGCTCCATCTCCGTCGGCATGTACCCCATTGTCCTCATACAGTCTGCGATGTCTTTGTAATGGATGAAACCATCTGCATCATAATCAAATTCTTTGAAGGCCTCCCGCAGCTCTGATAGACACAAGAAGAATACAGAAGAAACAACGCGTGTGAGTCTGACATTGACGATAGTTTGTTTTAGAATCAATGCACCGATGGGTGAGACGGAAACTACAGCGTGTTGTAAAGAACAGTAACTTTTGCGAGTCGATGTATTCTGTAGCTGTGAGTCATCGGTAAACAGCGTTTCAAGGTAAATACAGAGAGGAAGAAGGCTTCTGCCGAGGAGGAAACTCAACAGGGGAAAACATCAATGAGATTGATTAAGCTGTGTATTTATTCGCAAGTCATTTATCATGTGTTTGCATCTGAATTACCCACCCACAACATCTTACCATCTAGTTCCAGAGGCATCAGCTCTCTCTCCTGCCGAAGTGCGTACGGGAGGACAAAAGAGAAACGATTAGAACACAGCAAAAGAAGGACAGGGTGGAACATCAGCATGGCTTTAAAACTGCAAGTGCTCCTGAGGAAGACCGAGCGATAATCTGTTTTTCGACTACCAATTTAGAATAACACCCATATCCTGTCAACACTGCTGCATACTGATAAGAGGTCTAATGGGATTTCACCCAGTGACATGTCTTTCTAATTTACAAAATGACACAATATTCATAGTCAATGCAATGTGTGTATACACACACACACACACTGCAGAATCCTATGGGAAATACAGCATTAGTTCAGTTTAGTTTGTGTGCAGGCAAACATGTTCAATGTCAGTGGAACAAGAACTGTGTTTGAAGACACACAATCTAGCTGTGCAGACTCCAGACTTCATTTGCGATTCACTGTGTGTGAGATGTTTAGCATTCCCTCCCTTGTTTTGACATTTGGTCAGGCTAATCTCTGCCTCCTTTTTCCCCCTTTCACTGTCATTTTTGCCCTTATCTCCATGCATTTTTTTGCGACATGGCTTTAAACTTGGAATAAAAAAACATCTTTGCACAGACTTCTGGAATAATGATGAGGATTACATGAAAGTGTGCAGGGTGATTTAATGGCAATATGCTAATTATTTCCGCTGGCTGCTCACCAAAAGTTTTGTTTAAAATAAGTAGGCGAGGCATGCACATAGATAAGGGGAAGAAATGGATTTTAATATTTTGGACAAGACGATCTCTTATCCTGTGATCCCAGCACCACTAGATTGTGTATGTAGTTTTTTTGAATAGTGTAGAAATATGTAGAAAATAAGTTATAATACCTTTAGCGATTTATTTATGTATTAAATAAACATTTTATTTGTGTTTATGTAGAGGCCATTATCAAGGAAACCTATCAAGGCTTACAGTATCAACACCAACTATCACACACACAGACCTGCAGGACATGGTTTGATCCAGTACTTAGGATTAGTTTGTTACAATCTTGGTCAGAACCCTGTCCAAACTGATAACTGTGGCCAAATGCTTTACCTGAATCTTCAATATCAGATATTCTAAGTTGTATAGTGACACTAACAACTGGAAGAAGACAGGAGGCAGAGTTGGAGGTGAAGGAGTTAAAGATGCTGAGGATGGACAGGATCAGGAATGAGGTGATTAGAGGGACAACACAGACAGGAAGGTTTGGAGAA
>JAFBJS010055159.1:104070-115798 GCA_016785265.1 Paraplagusia blochii | reverse complement strand
ATATATTTTTTCCTCTTATTCATTATCTGGTTTCAGGGGCAGCAGTCTCTACCACTGCCACAAAAACCACCCTGCTCCATGCTGCGAGTCCTCCTGTGAGTGGTCAGTCCGCTGGAAGTTATCTGGGTCGGGACAGTGTTATGATCAAAGCACCTCAGTGGCAACCTGGCAGCTGGTGGATTTGAACCTGAAGCCTTGAGGACCCAGGTTCTCCTCCTTAACCACTGAGCCGCCACTGCTCACATTGAATAATTATGGCTTGCATTGATTTATCCTCATTATTCTGGGTTTTTTTTTTTTAATGAGGCAATTTTTTTTATCAGCTACAATGTTTAGTCAGAATATAATACAATATTAATATAATATATAACATAATAGCTTTAAAGTGAAGAAAGCAAGTAGATAAATGTACTTGGTATCCAGTATTTTGAGTGGCTATGGAAATATTCTGAGACAATAACAGGAAAGTAAAATTTTGCTTAATACATTTGGTAGATTTATCATTACTGAGCATCTTATTACTGACAAAAACAAACGGTTTTCAGGTATGCAGTGAAAATGACAATGACAGCAAAGTAGAGGCATAAAATGGAAAATCAGAGGTAGCAGTGCAGAACACGCTTGAGGCAATCACGTCTACACACTTTTATTCCTTTGATCGACGCCGACTGTTTCATTTCGTTTTCATGCTTTGACCGAAGCTCAAAGACATTCTGTAATCTTAATTATCCCAACATAATCTTATACATTGTTTTCAGAGAAGTGATTGGCCGTAGTGCCGTATTTTGTGGCATAATTTGACATGGAAGTCACGTCATGTTGCAGGTCTGCTCCTTTTCAGCTTTCACCTTTTTCAGGGGTTGCCACAGCAAATTAACATTTTCTACCTCCCCCTGTTCTGCGTGTCTTCTACTCTGTCTCCAACTTCCTCCATCCGTCCTCACCCGCCTGAATAAATCTCCCTCCTCTTCCTCCTCGTCTTTGACCAACAGTAGTCCAATTTCTAACAGTATCATGTAGGTCAACAGTACCATTGGCAGTCTCGACTGATCTGGTATGGAAATCATTTGCATGTTTATCTGGTCAGTTTTACACCGGATGCCCTTCCTGACACAACCCTCACCATTTCTTCATGCTAGGGACCAGGACTAAAAAATAAACACTGGCTTGTGCTCCCTAGTGGCTGGTTTGTATGTTAAAATTTTAATCCGATTATTATTTTATAAATTGACTTAATTTACATGTTCAGCCCGAGATCCCTAATTAAAATGTTTAGCTGCTAATTACGGCTTTGTTCTCTTTACTTCTTAGCTTTGAAAATCCCTCGTCGATATAGGTATAGTCTGACAATTGTGAACAAATTAAAGCAAATTGCTGCATTTGCATATAGAGTGGATCGTTCGCTTTCCGCTAACCGCTGTGTGCATTCCAATATTAATAAGCTATTGAAATCTTTCACTCCTTGTGTTGCCAAAATGTCAAAGGAGATGTCATTTCAGAAAGATGATGAAATGATGGCTCAGGTGGAACCCTAAAGAGTGTGGACGTAAAGGAGAATAAAAGACCTTTCAGATCTGTCTCCTGAGCTGGTCTGAGAATTCCTTACTGTAAAGGTTATAATCTTTGGCAGCTTTTGGTGTCTCCATCCCTCAGTCTCTGAGGTAGTCCTGCCTCTGTCATCACTCTCCCTTCATCTCTCAAGGACTCCTTCCCTTCCATACACACATTAGAATAAATGATGAAATCCATCTGCCATTCACCACATCAGGTAAGTATTTAATAGAGTTTGATGTTACATGAGCAGAAATTAAAGATGTCTTTTTTTTTCTTTTCAAAAGCACAGATGGGGATATTGTCATCATATTAAGCATTTGTGCTTTTAAGTTATGAAAAGGTAACATTCAAATCTTTATAAACACTGTAGAAGGTTTCATCTTCTATGACGGCTTTCTCTTTTAAGGAGTCCCCGCAGAGTGTCCTCAGTGCTAGGCTGAAACACTGTGAAACACATAATAATAATAATTATTATTAATTAGAACTCTATTAATCCATAGGGAGTATGCTTTGGGAAACTATTACCGTTTTGTCATTCAATTTGGAATCGAATACTGAAGTAGGTAATTCGGGATTCGATCTCGTATTAATCTGCATTCGATTCACTTTGCATTCACATTCAGTTTAATTTGATATTCGCTGCGCATTGGATACCCGCTTTGCATTCACACACAATAAGGGAGTGAATGCGCATTAGTCTAACCATGGTTCAGTTTCAATTGGATCACGAGGTCATATAACGAGATCTCGTTAGTATGCCGTTTTATTCAACATGGATTCCGTCAACAAACGCACGTGCAATTTTGAAGAAGAAGAGAAGATGGAGCAGGTTAAAGAAAGACCAAGGTGATGTCTGAAGGCGATGAGAAGAAGACACAAAGAACAAATGAAGAAGATATGGAGAGAAAATATGAGGCGATTTTTTTTTATAATCCTGTTCCTAATAATGCAGCAACATATAGAGGTTGACAAGGAGATGAGCCGCTCCCTTTTACGAGCTCGTAATACGGGTGTTGTTGTGTTCACACACACACGGGGAGCGACAACCGTTTTACTTTTTATTGCTTTACACCCGTATCGAAACCCCCGACAAGAGGTGGATTAGTTAATGCACATTAGTTGAGGAGCGAATGCGCTTTAGTTTGTAATGTGAACGCAAATGGGGAGCGAAACTGGTTTCGCATCGCAGCGAATACCGAATTAAGTGCCAATGTCAAAAAGGTATATGCCTCTGCATTTAACCCATCACAGTGTGGGGGGACCATGCTCCGGGCACATCAGCTGTAACTTGGCGGTACTGGGGAACCCAAGTCCAATTCCTTAAAAATTAGGCCACCGACTGCCCCGTGTTTAATTTTTTATTCAGTCTTATCAAGTGCTCGTTGATGTCATAATAAGTGTTTATGAATGATATGCAAACAAGATGGAGTGTGGGGGACACAATTTGGTGAGTGTCAGACTATCAGAGCGCAGTGGTGGGGCATGAATACAGAAACTCACTGCGCGATATTCCCCTTCCACATTTTTTTTTCCCATTTTACCTTTTATCAAAGCACCTTCATTTTTTTTTGAGAACTGCTGTAATTGATAATTGTTAATCACCATACTCATTATCAGGTTGACTATATGTATTCTTTGACTATTTTGGGTATTATTTAGTTAAGATAGCTGAACATTTACCAAGCTCAAAAAGGACATCCATGTTTCCCCAGTCTATGACAAGTGGCGTCTGACATGAGGAGGAAACCGTCAAAGCCAATTGGGAGATGACGGGGGGAAGTGAACTAACCCCAGACCCTAAGATCCTGATTTTTATTTAAGTCTCCCCTAAAAGTAATGCCTATATGAGTAACAGGAACTCCAACTTTCCCCTCACTTCTATGTCTGTTGAGCCTGGACGCCGTGACAGCCGTTTCAACTCTGTCCTTCTTCGAGGCAGGACATTTGACAGCAGGTCTCATTAGTGTCTTTAAAATGTTTCCTTTATCTCGTTCTTCTCAACCTCTCACACATTAGAGCCAACGTTTACTCCATATTCTCCACCCTACCAGCGTCCAACAGTTCACTTCTCTTTTAAGCTGTCCATCATTGAGACACATGCAGGGTCTGTTTATATGACTCAAAAGCTGGATGGTGAATTAAGCCAAAAAAATGTTCATGTCAACCATGAACTAATGTAAGAGACATCTTTAAATAGACCCAACTAATAAAATAATAAGACGATTCTTATTGATCTAGCTCAGTGTGAAGGAGCGTGTTACTGTACATATGTGTCTATGGACAGAGTGTGTCCACATATGTGTTTATGGACATAGTTAGATAAAAAAGCTAAGATTTTCATGTCTTTCCTCAATTCCTGCGATTATATCTGAGTGTTGTTTGCATACACAGACCTGTTTCAAACCTTTCCAAGAATATCATTCATTCATCTTCATCCACTTATCAGTTACCATGTCTCAGTGGCACGTCTCCATGACTGCCCCCCAAATCACATTGCTCCATACTGTGGACTTTCCTATGGGTAATGAGCTGGGGAACCTGAAATTTATAAATGTAAAATATGCAAAAAAATATGACACAGACTGTCAAAAGAAATTATCAGGCAGCGATTCCGGATGTTCTTTGCAGCTTCTAAATTAAACATAAGTTTGCCCCTGAATAAAAACTGAACCAAGGTGGGATTTAATGAGAGATCTCATCTTTCCATGGGCTTGTTAACCTAGCTTAGTTGTACAAGACTTCTGTGAATTCTGACAATGAAGGAGACTCTGTCTGCTAATATATGGTCATGGGGTTAACGCTACTCACCCCTGAGAAAAAAAAAGATAAAAAAAAAAAAAAAAATGAGAGGAGAAATGGAAATGTGAGCTGCTGGCTCCAAAGTGTGATTAATCTTATGTTTCTGAATTTCAGAATTTTTTGCTCTGTTGCAGGTTGTCAAAGATTCCTATAAAGTATTATTTCACTCCCTGAAAATGAATTCATCCTGAAAATATGACTCAGCTCTTTTGTCTTTCTTTCATTAATGGTAGTGAGAAGAAAATGTTCTCATTAAGCCTGTTGCACATCATAACTCCATACTTTTTTATATATATAGAGAGAAAAGAAATCTATGCATAAGGAATGCATACATACATATGTATATATGTGTATGTGGAGGGTGCCTTTCTTCCCAGGCCTTTATAAATCTTTTAACAATTCTTCGCACTGCGGATGCTAACAATTGAAAATGTCTCTGTTTATCCTCCTGCTGGGAGATCATCCACAATCCTATCCTTTCTTTCCAAGACAGCAAAGAGATTTTTTTTTTTTATCCATGATGCTTTCAAGAGCGGGAGCTCAGGTCCAACTAAACACTTATTCACTGATTTGATGTGACTGATGGCTCACATTTTCAACTTTGCTTCCAAAGGAAGTGGTTGTTTTTGCTTTCCTTCTGCAGATTGTTGTTTTGTGAGAAGCCTAAGAATGAAACATTTCTTGCTGATATGTTTTGGTCTCTATGAATTAACTCTTGTTGAGACAACACTTTGCTGTTTGTGCAAAGTTTATTGTTATGAAGGCCATTCCTTTTTTTTATTCCTTATTTATTATTATTTGTCCTATATAAATGCCTCTCATGCTCGGTCTAAAGAGCGGGAGCTTTATTTTGAAGCCTACTGCGGCCAAAAACAAACCTTACAGATCATTTAACAGGCTGAAAAAAGTGAAGGAAGAATTAATACAGAAAGACAGAATGTCAACCGTGAAGAGTCACCAGTGAAGGCAAACACATGCCATACTGTGATCTCATTCTAACTGCCTGTGATGTTTCTCGTGGACCTGGTGGTTGTTTCACAGTGATCCTTGTTTTTGACAGGTGGTTAAATAATGTGAGATTCTGCTGTCAGGTCATCTCTTGTCTTCTGTCTCAGAGATATAGGATTACAGCGTGACGTCTCTCATGCGGTGCTGTCAGAACTGTGACGATTGGAGAACATACTGCAGGCCTGTCACAAGGACCATATGGAGCTTACGGTCCAACATGCTGCACCTTCGCTAGGGAAGAGCATTACAGTAATCCTATGAACTGATGAAAAAAGATGCCCTAGGCTCCTTAGTTGAGATGTATCCTTGATTTTACAGTGGCACCAGGACACAGCGGTACCAGGACACTGATCAAGCAATGTTTTGTTCCCTGTAGGAAAAACAAGAATCCCGCTAAATAATGGACGATACTAGTACGTTGAAAACAGAATTATTATTTTTTTTTCCATTTGGCAAATTGATAACATTGTAAACCCTCTAAAAAACCTTTTCTTTTGGAAATACAAAGAGGCATTTTATGAGGTTTTATCGCCACGTGATCTTTTTTTCCTTTCGCTTTGTCACGTTTTTTTTCAGGGGGTTTTGCCCGAACGAGTCAACAGTTTCCATTGTTGTCATGCATCTGAGATTTGGTCAAAGTTTTACACCGGATGCCCTTCCTGACGCAACCCCCACCATTTATTTGGGCTTGTGACCGGCACTGAAAAACACGTGGCTGGTGTTGGACACCTGTGTCGACTGAGTACAATGCGAGTACAAGTTAATCGATGTCCTTGTGGAAGAAGTCAAGTGTGTTAAGGCAATGGTGAGGGAGCTGAAGTGGAGTACCTGACTCTCTATTGTAATGAATATGTGCTTCGACACGTTGAACGATGCATTAAAAACCTTTTATTCATGCCATTATTTATTTATATCTTGCAATCTTTCAAGGAGAATACCTGCATTCTCTAGACCTGCTGGTTTCAGGAGAGGTAGTCTGAATAAAAGCAAACTGTCTCTTAGTCGGGCATAGAGAGGACTGTGTATAAAAACAAAGGTTTCTGTGCAATGAGACAGAAAACAACATGAGAGACATATATATGTATTATTAGAAAGATGGATGGATAAACAGAAAGACAGGCAGGAAGACAGATAGACAGTTTGATAGATAGAATTATGGATGGACAGATGGATGGATAGAGTTACTGTTGTCCTTCTTCTCTGATTGTGTGTCTGTGTGTAGGAACGATTCCCTCCCTCTAAACTCCGATGTAGCTGAGCTCAAGATAAAAACCATAATAGAATGAATGACTCACAGTATGAGACTCACTGTTGCATAAAATAAGAAACTTCCATCAGCAAATTTTGAATAATGGAAGTTTTACATCATGGTTTAAAATGCACTAGTGTAGAGCATTGCTGAGGTGTTCAATGCTCTGCACAGTCGATGTAGTGGAATAAGAATGGTGTTACATCCATCTGGCCTCTTGTCTGTTTGCTGAGGACTTTCCTTTCTGTCTGCATTTTCGTAAGCTCCGCATTATTTTTGTCTGTTGGGTTCTGCTGAGTCTTTGGCTGACAAGGCAGCAGTCTGTTCGGTTCCGTTCTTCAGTGCTTGGCCTGATTTTTCCACACCAGGCAAGAGCAAAGAATTTGAATCAAAATACGTTGAATAGATGGAAAATTGATGAACTAGGATAAATGATGCTCAAAATGTCATGAATAAATACTGAAATGCTTTTAGCTTTGCTATCTTTCGGGAAAATGCTGGCATTACAAGGAAGCTGCAGGGATATAATGATATGTTTTGACGGTGCCTTCCCAGAGTGAAAGGAAACAAATGGCATTTACTCCAGTTACTATAAGTGGGTAGTTTCTGGATTTACTTTCCAACTGGTAAGTAGTTTGGGTGATAGGTTTTTTGTACATGACTGCATTAAAAAAATGTAAAGGTAAAAAAAGAAAATTGCATGGGCGTTTTTGCAAAATTGCAGGACTTTTCAGTTTTATTTAAGCCAGACAACACTGACATTGAATTAGGCTGTCAGTAGAGGACGGCTGGAGTTTGAAATTGCTGAGCAGAGCAATGACTGAGGAGAAGGAAATCCAAAAACATGGGACATAAGATTTTCATATGTCATTTTTCAATTCCTGTGATTACATCTGAGTGGTGTTCACATAAACAGGAACTATCCAAGAATATCATTCATTCATATTCACCCGCTTATTCATTACTTCGTCTCAGGGGAAGCAGTCTCCACCACTGCCACCCAAATCACACTGCACGATGCTGTCAGCCTTATTGTAGGTGGTCAGCCCACTGGAAGTCATGTGGGTCGGGACGATGCCATGATCAGAGCAGCTTATTGGCAACCTGGAAGTTGGTGGATTAGAACCTGAAGCCAAGTCCGATTTCTTAACCACCGGTCCACCACTGCCTGCTCAACTTCTGCCACCTGTCTCGTCCTTTTTTTGCACCAATACATTTAAAGTAACTAAGGAATAGAATGAAAAGTAAATCTTAAATAATAATTTTTAGACTTTTATCCAGGTATTTAAATTTACGCTAAGTAAATTAACTTTTAAGGGCAGTGGTGGCCTTTTGGTCAATGAAGTGGACCTGGGTCCCAAAGGCTTCAGGTCCTGACTCACAACTTCCAGTGGGCTCACAACACACAAGAAAGCTTACAGTATGGAGCAGTGTATTGTGGGTGGCAGTCATGGAGACTGCTGCCCCTGAGACCTGGTAACTTCTAAGAGGATAAAGATGAATGCGTGAAGTTTACTTCTCCTATCCGGAGATTAGTACTTCCACTTTTAGTACTTTATTTTAAACCACATTTATTTTTCAGATTCTAGAAGGAACAATATAAAGACAATCTCGGAAATATGTGAAACATGACTGCTGAAGGATATTAAACAGAAATATTTCCTGTCGTAAAACCATAAAGAACATTTAGCCAACTGCTGGATCATTTGTCCTGCTTTATTTACACATCCAATTAATGATGGTAATTTCCACGTCTTCTACTGAGAAAAAATCGATTATCCAGAAGATTATTATTAAGAAAAATAATTCTAATAGATTTACATTTTACTGTATAAATGACTTTCATATTTTATGTGATGAATTAAAGCGGGGGTGTTACAGGTCCCTCCTGTTGGACCTGGGGATATTTGTGAACAGTGATACCAGTCAGTGGTTATCAGTGGATACCAATATCTTTTGAGGACTGAGACTTTCAAATCTTGGCCAGGTAGGACAGATGGTTTGGGAGAGGTGTAAAAAAAGCAATTTTTGTCAACCTGGAAAAAAAAATCTCTCAACAGAGGTGTTGTTTTGACAGGAGGGACCTGAAACACTCCTTTCTCCTCACCCACAGGATATAACGTCTATTACTTCACATTAACAGTCAGAACTGAAGAAGCCTCTTGGAAGAGAGGTGAAACGTTTTTCAAAAAAAAGAATATCCGGTTGCCTAACGTAACTCTTCAACCTTGACCATGACTTGAATGTGTGAGAACCTTCATCAACATAAAGCCGTGTTGTCAAGCACATGGCCAGTGAGACAAAACCATCTTGCCGGAGGAAATATCAAAGATGAAAAAAATGCTATTTCTATTCAGACAATGTTTTGTAAGATTATATTTCATCATTAATAATAAATAAAAAATACATACCGCAAAAGCACAATTATGTATTTTTTATATATGGATATTATAGTATAAAAACAAAGTGGCAAAACATGGACTTATTGTTAGTCATGATTGGACTGGTCCAGTGTACTTAGCTTCTGGTTTTAGATTCCTGAACTTAACCTTTTTTTTTTTTTTTTGCTGATTAACAACATGGATTTACTGGGCATTATAGCACAAGGTGCTAAGTAAAGAAGTGCTTGTGAATGGTGAATGTTTTTTTTTTTCAGTTCCTAGGCATTGAGTTTCACACAAAAACAACAATAGACAACCTCAGTCTCTTGGCAACCTGGCGTCAACAGAGTTGGAGGTCAAGAGCAAGTTGCGTTAAGCAGCAAATATTTAATTGGATGAAATCCTTATTTATAGCGCGGCATTTTATGCAAAACTAGTTTCTTCAGGGTATGATACAATTCTGGTGAACAATTCAACAGGTCATCGTCCGAGACCAGTCCAGTTGATGGTTGATGACAATAGTCCATCAACATAGCTGCCTCCAAGGTTTCACCTAATGTTACTGATACAGAGGAATTCTCCCTGCAGTCTTCTACGTTGGACCAAATAGATGGTGTTTTTCCAGTCGGTAGGTTTACTGGAAAAACACTATTTTTTATTTTGATCTGATGAATTCTTCTATTTTTTTCTTTGCTTGTCCTTTTTTTCAGGTGTTGACAGAGCGACTCATCCTTTTCCATCTCCCCCTGTTCTCTCCATCTTCTACTCTAACTCCAACTACCTCCATGTCCTCCCTCGATGCATCCATCAATCTCCTCTTTGTCTCCTACCTTACAGCTCCATCTCTAGGATCATTCTCCTACCAGTGTCCCTCCTCTGAACATGTCCAAACCATTTCAATCTGGCTTCTCTAGCTTTTCCTCCAAACCTTCCTGTCTGTGTTGTCCTTCTAACAACCTCATTCCTGATCCTGTCCATCCATGTCTCTCTTAAAGAGCATCTCAACATCTTTAACTCTTCCACGTCCTAGTTTGCCTCCTGTCTTTGCCTATTGCTAGTGTCTCCAATCCATTCATCATAGTTGGTCTCAGAACCATCCTGGACATCTTTTTCCTTCCATTGTTTGAACTTATAAATACTCCTACTAAAATTATTAATTTCTTTTAGCCATACTGTCTTATCCAGGTTATCCAGGTTAACCATGTCAGAGTCTTTGACATGAGTACTGTACTGAAAAAGTGGTACGACGTGGAAATGACGTTTTTTTTCTTTTTAAAATACATCAAATTATCCGAACGAGTGAAATAATAACTATCCACTTATATCAAGCACCACTTTTTACTGTCACACTTGAACTGATTGTCTAGCTTGTTCTGATTGATATAAGCGGAGGTGTAACTCCCACTCATTTAGAGCGAGTCGCACAAGAGGCAGCCACTGTCAGACGTCTTTTCTGTTTACATGCAAGGGAGACTACATTTTCACTTACAGTTTTTTGTTTTTGACTTGGAAAACATTTCTGCTCACTCTTTGTGACCGCAAACTGTCGGAAAACTAAGACCACACACACCTCAACTTCACAGCACCTTCACTGGCAAATGGAAACAAAATAGAATCCACATTACCACAGAGCTGCAGTTCTTTTGTTTCACCAAATGCACATTCAGGTTAAATAACTCCTATTTTTCTGTCCCTGTCACTACACAGTGCCTCATCTCCATCTCCTGCTGCTTGTCATCAACCTGTCACCACATATTCACCCATTGTTTTTGCTCTTTTTTGATTATCAATCAATCAATCAATCAATCAATTTTTATTTATATAGCCCACATTTGCAAAACAAGTTTGTCACATAGGGCTTTACAGGGTTGGTAACATCCTCTGTCCTTAGACCCTCAGCCAGGGTAAGGACAAACTACCGAGGAAAAAACCCTTATAACTGCTCTTGAGACCTGGTAATGGATGAGTGAATGAAGAGGAATGAATGAATGGAGTTTCTTTTTCATACCTGTAGATAAGTATTTCAATACTGATGAAGTTTCGTGTTTTTTTTTTCTCAACAATAATTATTGAGCTCATTCCAGAATGCATAATATAAAGATAATTTAAACAATATGATAAAGAAATATGTCCTCTCAGATAAACACAAAGAGCATATGCCCAGCTGCTGGATCCTTTATTCTGCTTTGTTTGCACATTCAAATACTGATCTTTAAAATGCAGAGCTATTTGCATGAACTACAGTCATGGACTCCTGATTGACGGGACAGGCAAGCCAGGCAGTTGTTAGGGGCTTAAAAAAACAGTGTTTTTGCTGCATGCGCTGACAGGGTAAGGGGTACCAGCCATATCTTGCTTGGAGTCCCAGTAGACCCAAGAAGCACCTTGATGATGGGGCTGGTACACAGATTTAAAGGGACGCCTTTAAATCTTTACATTTATGTGTCAAATCCCTTGTCTAAAAATGTTATCCAAATAAAACCTTACACAAACTCCAATTGGTTCAGAATACAGCTGCTCGCATCATCACACAGACCCCAACCCACTATCACATCACCCCTGTAAAGCGGTCTCTTTATTGCAGATGTGTATAAGAGACAGGTTCCCAATATAGAGCTCAATGACTTCATTTTGATGTGACTTTGACATACTGGACATGGACTCCAGACATTTAACTTGGTCCAAAAGTATTTTATCGCAACCAGTACAGAGGTGAGAAAGTAAATGGAATACACAG
>JAFBJS010055159.1:0-104038 GCA_016785265.1 Paraplagusia blochii | reverse complement strand
GATGTGTATAAGAGACAGGCTTTACAGGGTTGGTAACATCCTCTGTCCTTAGACCCTCAGCCCGGGTAAGGAAAAACTACTGAGGTTAAAAAAACCCTTATAACAGGGAAAAAAACGGTAGAAACCTTAGGGAGAACCACAGGAGAGGGATCCACTCCCTGGACGGACAGACAGTGCAATGGATGTTTCCAGAGCAGAAAAATACAATAAAATAAAACAAATACAAAAGATACAACAAATTCGTCAAAATTATAACACATCATAACATCTTCACCACCCACAGGAAGGCTCACAGTATGAAACAGTGTGATATTGGTAGCAGTTGTGGAGACTGCTGCTCTTGAGACCTGGTAATGGATGAGTGAATGAGGAGGAATGAATAAATGGAGTTTCTTTTTCATACCTGTAGATAAGTATTTCAATACTGATTGAGTTTTGTGTTTGTTTTTTTTTTCTCAACAATAATTATTGAGCTCATTCCAGAATGCATAATATAAAGATTATTTAAACAATATGATAAAGAAATATGTCCTCTCAGATAAACACAAAGAGCATATGCCCAGCTGCTGGATCCTTTATTCTGCTTTGTTTGCACATTCAAATACTGATCTTTAAAATGCAGAGCTATTTGCATGAACTACAGTCATGGACTCCTGATTGACGGGACAGGCAAGCCAGGCAGTTGGTAGGGGCTTAAAAAAACAGTGTTTTTGCTGCATGCGCTGACAGGGTAAGGGGTACCAGCCATATCTTGCTTGAAGTCCCAGAAGACCCAAGAAGCACCTTGCTAGTGGGGCTGGTACACAGATTTAAAAGGACGCCTCTTGAGTGCATTTATGTGTCAAATCCCTTGTCTAAAAATGTTATCCAAATAAAACATTGAGAAGTTATCAACTATATCACACCTTCTAACAGAGAATGAAGGTCCATAACCGAGTACCGTATATTCACGACCATAAGGCGCACTGTACTAAAAGACGCTGTCTCAGTTATGTGCGGCATTACTGTATTTAACACACACATAAGGTTGTTCTGATCATAGGGCGGGGGTTTTATATACAATCCACGCACACACTTCCCCCTTTAAAGTTCTCATGGTGTCTTCTACAACACCTGCCTTACAACAACACACACACAAGCATACAAGTGTGCGTGAGGGGCGTAGCCAGAACCATAAAATGGGTGGGCCCCGAACAAATTAGAGTGGGCCAACCCCAAAGTATTATAGCCAAGTTTGATCAGCCCTCTTATTGGATGGGGCGGGCCTGACTGACAAGTGTGTGGGCCCAGGCCCATCTGGGCCCACCCGTGGCTACGCCTATGGTGTGCGTATTTAAAAACAGTGCAAGACGTGAGCACAACAACGCCCACACTTCCCCCTTTAAAATTCTCATGGCGTTCTCTACTACGTCCGCCTTACAACAAAAACACGCAGGGTGCACCGCATTATAGCGCAAGCCACACATTTTAAAAAAAAATCTAAGACTTTTGTGTACGCCTTTAAGTTGTGAAAATATGGTTATTATTTCAATCATTAATGCACTAGTGGGAAGCAAAAATTGCAGGGATTGCTGTATTAAGCCAAGACTTTTGTTTGTGTCTTTTTGCTCATATCCAACATAGAAATCGGGATGTTCAGACCTCACATAGGACATGCAGAAATTCTTCTCAAAAGCTGCACTCGTAAAACATTTTAGCTTTACATATTCTGCATATCGCTATTCGTGTATCTTGCTTACATGTACAGTCAGTTCTCTTCTTTTGCAGTTGATGCATTCCAAGGCCCACTACGAGAAGGAAAAATTCATTGTTTTTTGTATTATTTACATATAAATTTATTGTTTACCAAGAGAAGCTTCTATAAGACTGTCCTTATAATATTATGAGGAAAGAATGGAGGAATGTGGCAACTTCCAGTGTGCCTGCCATCCACAGGAAGGCTCACAGTATTGATCTTTGTGATTTTGGGTGGTGTTGGCTGCCCCTGAGGTCAAGTTAGGGATAAGGAGATGAATATAAATGAACAGGGTAATTTAAAAAGGTGAAGTTGGAGGAAGCATAAAATGACAGACGGCCATTAAGGAGAAGCACACGGTATTCTAAAGAAAAAAAAACTGTTAACTTTCATCTGTGTTGTTAAGAAGCATTGTACAGCGCTAAACTTTTACCAAAAGCAAGAGAATAAACTTTACAGCAAAAACAGAGGAGAGCAAACTAAACAAAGAGACAGTGGCCCCAGTCTTTGAGTTTTTAAGAGTTTTAGAAAAAGAAGGCGTTTCAAAAGCCTGCACTGACTGCTAGATTGGGTTTGCATCAAATTTTTCTGTTTTCAGCCTTGTGGTTTTGGTGATAAAAGGTCTTTTTGGCTGAAAAATGCAATTTTCAGTTACCGAAAATTCAGGTCATCTATAATAATCACAAAACAGCTAAGAGCAACTGCTGCGTGGAACAAGTGGATAACAGATACTATTGGTTCTTTCTTTGTGAGCAAAGACACAGGGAGCTGAAAAGAACATAGTTAAAAATAGAAATTCACCAGGTTGACCGTCAGGATTATAGTTGATGAGGAGAATCAGTGGTTGATTAACATGATGGTAAGGATGTGACAGGAGAAATATGTCATTGTCACATGGTATTAATATTACTGTTTGTCTGACTGCAAAGAGGCGAGTGAGAGTCACAGTGATGGAGTGTTGAGTGTTGAGTGTTGTTTTTGATAAATCAAATGATTGCAGTGTCCAATCATGAGATATCTGTTTTTATGTGCATGTTGTTTTACTTTCTTTAGTTGATTTCTGCATCACAAACTTTGCCCACGATTTTGATTGGCTTTTGTTACCTTACATCACCTTTGAAGGATTAGTAAAATCCCATCTGAAATGTATTGGTATATGTAGGAAATAATTAAAATAATTTGACTCCCACTCTCAAATGTGTTTACTGTATATGAGCACATAAATAGTTTGTTTAACAATCTGCTGTGGTTGATTTAAAGGCTTTGACTGATTATTGATGGTCTGCATATTTGTCTGCTTCCCAGTAGATTCAAGCATTTATTATATAAGAATGCAAAACAAAAAATGTTGAACTATCACTGTACACTAATATTCATTTTTGTTGAAGGATCATTCTTCTCCTTCCATCTTGTCCCTCTTCAGATGTTTCCATCGTGGATCATCCTCTTCCATCTCATTTTTTACTCTGACTCCAACTACCTCCATGTCCTCCCTCACTGCATCCATCAATCTCCTCTTTTTTTTCCTACCTGGTAGCTCCATCTCTAGCATTTATCTACTAATGTATCCACTGTCCCCCTCTGGACATGTCCAAACCATCTCAATCGGCGTTGGAGGATCATTAGATCTACAAATCTTTTAGATTTGATTCTGTTAGTGAGTCTGAGCCATCAAACATTACCAGATTATTTAATGAAAAAAAATAAGATATGATTGGATTTGGTTCAAATGAAGTTAATTAGTAAAACGGGAGTCCATTATTTCACTGCATCCCGCTGCAAATCTCTCCATCTCTCCTTACATATTCTTAGTATCTATGTGTGATACTGTGTGTAAATCAAGTGTGAATTGTTTCCTACCTGGAAACGACGAGAGGCAAAATCAACATTTTCAACATCCTCATCAACAGCTCTCCAGGAAACTGAAAATACTTCACCTCCTGTATGAGAAAAAAAGGAATGGTATTAATGAAAAAGGTAGCTTTACCATCTATAGAGACATTATGCAAATGTTTTCTTTTGTGTACTGTTGCACAGTAATGTGATGGAAGTGGGGTTTTGATGTTTATCAAAGAGAGGTCTACTAACTCACTCACTGCATCTTGTGCCTTATAAATCAAATCGCTCAAAAATTCACTTCAACGAACAACATCTTTTCCACTCTGAGAGGCTTTTCATTCCATTTGTCATTTTTCTATATTAAAGTTGCGAGAGTTGAGAGAAAAACATAACTCCTAACGTAGGAGTCTTCTGTCAGTGGGACATTAAAAGCCTGATGAAAGCCACAAACTAAGAAGCTTTTGGTCTAAAGCAGTTTTTACCTCATCGGGTACATCTGTCAGAATACAGAAAAACACATCTGTGTGATTAGCCTTAATAAGTGAAAGACGTTTTCTTGCAAATGTTAAACATTGATAAGTATTTTAAAACCTGCAATATTGTGTACAACGTCATCTGTTAAAGGTTCTTGATCCATTATTTTGACATGTCCTCATATAATTGCAGTTGCATTATACTTATGCTGCCTGCTTTTTCAAACTAAAATATCGATAAGTTTTGGTGGCAGGAATTAAACATCTTGATATTAAGGAAGTGGACTTGGGTCTGCAAGGTTTCAAGACAGTGCTTATGTAAACACCTGTTCTCTTCAAATGGCATTTTGTGTTTCAATACATTCATTTTCAGGTCCAAAAAGTTACGTTGTCAACAACTAGATTTCTTTTTGAAGTTGAAAGACGTTTAATTCCTCAACTCAGAACTTCATCGGTTTCTGGTTGATGTCAGAGGGAACTCTAGTGGTAATACACCTCTAGACCAGTGGTCTCCAACCACTGGGCTGGGGACTGGTACCGGTCCGTGGGTGAATTATTGCCAGGTTGCAGGGAAATAATGTTACCTTTTGGCCCCATCTGGCTATTACTGACACTTGATCCATAACCATATCAACAAAAGAACTGAACAATAGAATGGCTAGGACTCCATCATCAATAATGCAACAATAAACTCAAAATGATATTTCATATATATATATATATATATATATACAATGGGGGAAATAAGTATAGGACACATCAACTTTTTTGTCATTACATTTATTTTCAAAGATGCAATTCATGTGACATTTCTACCAGACACTGGTAAAGAAATCACAACATTCAAATCCATAAATAGTGATTATGTTGAAATAAGTGCAATAACACTGGAAAAAAAAGTATTGAACACACCATGGGACAGTTGTAAAGTTTGGCAAGGAAAGGCATCAAACCATCTCAAATCTCAAAGTAATTAGTCTTTGTACTTCTTATAATTTCAAACCAACATCACCTGGGTTAGTGCTAATTGATGGCCCTATAAACAGGTTGTCTTTTCACCAACTAGTCAAACAAGACACATATCATGATGGGTAAAAGCAAGGAGCTCTCGCAAGACCTTCGCAACATGATTGTTGCTCAGCATCAGAATGGAACTGGTTACAGACTTATCTCAAAGCATCTGAGTGTTCCAGGAAGCACCGTTGGGGCCATTATCCGCAAGTGGAAGAAGCATCACCTTATCATCACAGGAGCTCCTCGCAAGATTTCTGACCAGGCAGTCAGAAAGATGGTCAGAAGAGTTCTCAAAGAACCAGGTACCACCCGGAAAGTGCTCCAGGAAGATATGGAAGCAGCAGGTATACCTTATATATAAGTGTTACAGAGAAAACGATAGGCAATGCACTCCATCGTCATGGCCTCTATGGACGCTCAGCCCACAAGACTCCGTTCTTAAAAAAAAAGCATGTAGAAGCTTGTTTAAAGTTTTCTAAACAGCATCTGGATAAGCCTGTGGAATACTGGGAGAATGTTGTCTGGTCAGATGAGACTAAAATTGAACTTTTTGGCTGCCATTCTACACACCATGTTTGGAGGAGAAATGGCACTGCATATCACCCACATAACACTATACCAACAGTGAAGTTTGGTGGTGGAAACATCATGGCATGGGGTTGTTTCTCATCTCATGGTACTGACAGACTTCATATAATTGAAGGAGCAATGAATGGAAAAATCTATCGACAAATTCTTGAGATGAACCTGCTGCCATCCACCAGGATGATGAAGGTGAGACGTGGCTGGACCTTTCAACAGGACAACGATCCGAAGCACACGGCAAAGTTGACTCTCGAATGGTTTAAAAAAAAAAGAAAATCAAAAATCAATAAAATACTCGTGACTCACAGCAGCACTGAATTAATGGGAGTCCTGAGCTGGTTTTGCTGTAACGAGACGGTCCCACCTTGGGGTTATGGGAGACAATGGCAACCGAAGTGTGCCACTTAGGTCCAGTTTGTTCCGTAATTTTTGTTTTGATTGTCTTCTCTGCAGAAAAACAGATGCAATGTCGGAAATGGCAACAGGGTTTTCAGTGCTGTTGTGGCGATCTCACGGTACTCTGCCATGACTTGTCTACGGTGTCTACGGTGTCTACGATGTCTACGGTCTCTAGGACTTGACATGCGTCAAGTGAGACGGATGTAACAGAGATTCCGGCCACGTTTCAAAATAAAACATCAAGACTCGGACAATGAATCAAACAAATTATGTGTATTATTTTTTTCTTTCTGTGCGGCCCGGTACCAAATGTCCACGGCCCGGTACCGGGCCGCGACCCGGGGTTTGGGGACCACTGCTCTAGACCACTCTCTTTACCACTGGTCAAAGTTGTGAAGAGTTGTTTTGGTCGCCTTTGTCCAGTAGTAGCATAACTACTTGTGTTCCCTCTGACATCAACCAGACACTGATGAAGTTAAGTTGTTGACAACGGTACTTTTTGGTTATCATGACCTGGAGGAATGAAAATCCTTGCAGACATTAATTTTCATGATTTTGAAGCTCTCATGGATTGTTCAGTTCTACAGTTCTAAATCTGACGGCCTCCTGAGAAGGCAGACGTTGCGTGGGTTGACAGCTGAAACGTCTGGTCCTGGTCTCACACAAAAGGAAATTGTAACCTTTAGATTTAAGGAGCTGTTATGAATTTTAATATGATAAAGGAAGCAGGAAATTGGCAACAGTGGCTAAAAAAAGCAGACTTGGTTCCACGAGGATTCATGTTCTAATTCACTGCACAACTGCCAGTTTGCCAATGAGGCGCTCTGATCAGAGCACAGTCCCCACCCCCAAAACTTCCAGTGGGCTAAACACCCTCAGAAAGGCTGGCAGTTTGACAATGAACGTGGTTTGGTCTTTACTCTGTAATAATACTGTTATTGGATGGGGGAGTTTTCACACATCAAAGAGTCATGTGACTGGAACTACTCTACCTTTGACTTTATCATCCCATCAATACCCATCTAACACACTTCATAAGTGAACCCAGGTCCACCCAACAGGAGGGACCGGAAAGCACCCATTTCCCTCTCTCACAGGATATAGCTTCTGTTACTCCCCCGGAGTAGAGCTCACAGTATGGTTCAGTTCATTTGTGTGGCATATGAGCGAATAAACACGTATGAAACACATGTTGAATAAGTCAAGTGAGCCATACCTGCTCAGGTATGGCAGATATTCAACGGAAAATATACAAGATTCCAAATAAAACCCCCCAAAATGACAGAGTTAAGGTCACTTCATTATTCACTGGCAATTAACAGGGGGAAAGACACTCTTACACATAGTTAAAGTGATTTAGTGTTGAAATGATGCCGTTCGATTTCACTTTTTTTTTATTATTATTATTTTTTCAGAACTACATTTAGCACATCGCCAGATCTGTATGCTTGTCAGCTGCATCTTCCACCTGGCATAATAGGATCTGCATTTTCATGCCTAATTAAATGTAAAATATCCTACTTTTTAGCAAGTCTTATGAGTGCAGTTGAAATAACCCTCTGCCAGTGCCTCACCCAACCCATTTGCAGCAACATTAATCATATGGATATGCATGAAACTAATCATAATCGCATGAATTCCAAAGTATTTCTACTGCTGTTGTTGTTTGTTTATTATCATCAATTCATGATGATTATTATTATCATTTCAAAACATCAATTTTGGGTATGTTTCATCGAAGCAGCAGCATTAGCCCTAAAAGCCCATGTGGTTAATAATAAGGCAGAGCAGAGCAGTCTTTTTTTTTTTTTTTTTATAAATTTCCTCTCGCTGTTTCTTCTTTCTTTCCCTTTCGGCTTGTCCCTGTTTTTCAGGGGTTGCCACAGCGAGTAAAAAATTTCCATCTCCCTTTGTCCTCTTTATCCCTAAATCTAACTCAAACCACTTCCATGTCCATCCTCTATGCATCCATAAATCTCTTCTTTGGTGTTCCTCTTTGGCTCCTACCTGGTAGCTCCATCACTAGAATAATTCTTCTACCAATATAACCACTATCCATCGTCTCAACATGTCCAAACCATCTTAGTCGCTAGATTTTTCTCCAAACCTCCCCGTCTGTGTTGTCCCCCTAATCACCTCATTCCTGATACTGTCCATCCTATTCATTCATAAAGAGTTTGAGGTTAAATACCAGGTCTCCCCTGTAGTAGAACTGAAGAAGCCTCTTGGATGAGAGGTGAAACGTCTTCAAGAAACCTACTATGTCCAGTACCTCTCAAAGTAACTAATTTTGGATTGAATTACCTGGATGACTGAGAATCTACATAAACAGAACCATCCTTTTGGAACAAACCCCATGGGCTTCTTAAGTACACTAGGAGGGTACCAGGTACCCCCAGGCACCAGGTTGGTGACGTCCAGGTATGGGCTAACGACACTCTATTGTTAAAGGAAAATGGTTGAATGAGTTAGTATAAAGACACCTGTAGGGATTGAAGAGATGTGTGGGCCATTCTCTTGTTGTTCTCTTGTTCTCTTGTTCTTATGCACTAAGATTATTCATTCATCCATCTTCATCCTCTGATTTATCACGTGACCTCAGGGGCAGCACCCCTGAGATCTCCACCATTGCCACCCAAATCACACTGTTCCATACTTTGAGGCTTCCTGTAGGTGGTGAGCCCACGCTGTTCATATACTTGTCTGTCTATCAATAGATTTATGATGTTATTAAGATTATTTTGCCTGGGATAAGTAGAAATTTTTATCATTAGCCTCATAGCATAATTGCCTAAGTCATATTTCATAAAAAATATTTGACCAATACATACATTTGAGTGTAATTGGGGTGGCAGTTGTGGAGACTACTGCCCCTGACACCCAGTAACGGATGGAGAGAATGAAGATGAAGTTTAAATGAATATTATATATACTCTAAGTCTATAAAACTGTTTTTTTTTCAATATAAATAACTTTAAACTAAACTAAACTAAACTAAACTAAACTAAAAAGAAATACCCTCTATCCAATACTAATGTGGTAAATGACCGTTCTAACAAATGTGTTGCTTTGAGGCCAGTATTTCTAAAGTGTATAGAGGCCAATTTCCAGGAACTATCGCTCAAGCGTTCTAATGGTACAATTGATTTGATTGAGTCAGAAAGATAATGGATGATGAGCCCTTGTGGTGCTGTCATTGCTGTAAGTGGTTGCATTTTGATTGAGGAAAACAGTTCACAGGAAAAAAGAAAATAAAATTATTCCAAATACAACATTTTAAACTCATGGTGGTGAATAAAATGAAAACACAAAACAAAACAAAGAATTGTCTGGTTGACCCCAAGAAAATGAGCATTAGTGTATATATAAAACAATAATATGTAAAAAATATTCTGTTTTATAAATATTGTAATAAAATAATTCCGCTATTTATACAGTCACTTATACGAGTAGTCTTAGAGCTCCAGCAGTAATGGCCAAATAGATATCTGACACATTTGATTGTGTAAGGTGGGGAGTCTCAGGTAGAGTGGATCGTGTGCGACGGAGGTCTGGAGAGTCATTTCAGTGACAAATTAGTGATGAAAGACTGACGAGAACAGAGATAGACGCGTGAAAAAAAAAAATGGAGCAAAGATGATGAAAAGGGATCAGGGAGAACAGAAAGATGTGGAACACAGCTGTGTACAACAATACCAGTGGTGCCGCTGGAGCTTTTCAGCATTAGAAATAAAGCAGCTTTTAGGTGGAAAATATCTATGATAATGTGTGTGAGTGCAAGGTCATCGCTGTTTCGAGGGGGTGGGGGGGGGCTGAGACTGAGATTGTGTTTCTGTATTTATAAATGCAAGGTGAAAATGCTGTGCTGAATGGAACTCTGACGTCTATCTTATCTCACAGTCATTGTTTTGACTCGTCTTTGAGACAGCTCATGTTTGATTTGTACCCTTTTTTTTCCCCCCAAATGTTTTAAGCTTAAGGGCAGCAGAGTTTGAGGCATTTTGGCAGCAGAGCAGAGGTTGAAACGCTGCCATAGTGTTCATATGTAGTCCTGTTGATGCTGCTACACAGTGTGGCTGTATTTTTTTTTTTTTTACAGAATAAAAAGCTAAGTGTCACTGCCTATTTCTGTGTTTCTCTGAAATGATGCTTTGCACACACACAAGGCATGATCTTGCTTATAGCACTTAATCAATCTGTGAATATATGGCGCGTCTGATGACATCACTGGAAAACACTGTGTGCTCCAAACTTTCTTCTTCTTCTTTTCCTTTCAGCTTGTCCCCTTTTTAGGGGTTGCGACAGCGAGTCAACAATGTCCATCTCACCGTATCCTCAACTCTTACTCCAACTACTGTACCTCCATGTCCTCCCTCACTGAATCCATACCTTCATCTTTGTCTCCTATCTGGTAGCTCCATCTCGTGAAAATCCTACCAACTTGCTTATGATCTTTCCTTCAACCTGTCACACTGCACATGTGTAAATAAGAACTGGAGAAAAAAAAACAAGTTAACAGTTCAGAGCAGCATTGCAGAACCGACAGAACAGACAACTGACCACATCTGTCATTGCCGTCGCCTGCTTGTTACTGAGTCTAACTAACAGAATGGCGCAATTGTCAGGGAAATTATTAAATTAGTTTGCTAAGAATCATTCTCATTATGTCTCACAGAAAACCTGCAAGCATTCGCACCTATCCCACTTCTTCTTCTTTCTCTTCCTCCTCCTCATCTTTATTTACATTACAAAACAATACATAGTTCTGCCTACAGTTAGACATGTCGTGTATGATCCTACAGTGTGATCAGTCCAATAGCACCCGATCATTTCATCGCACAGTGTGAGAAAACAAGTCGTGAGCTGTAAAGTCATCTGTAGATGGATGCCTCGATTAAAAAAAAAAAATTGCATAGTGTACGCCTTGCTTTAGGGTCTAGAATTGATTCTAAACGTTAACTGCTTGGGCAAAATCTACAAAAACTGGTGCTATAACGTGTGGTCTAGAAAGGGCCATCAAGCTTTGAGACGATAATGAATGAAAATTCCTTATAATTTTAAGAATTAACTGCTGTTAGATTTCGCAAATCTGTAATTGTAACAAAAAACAATATATTTGGGATGGAGCAGTTTTTGCAGAAGTTAAAAGGGTTGGGACGGTGCTATGCTCAGAGCACCTCAGTGGCAAACTGGCAGCTGGTGGATTCGAACCGGGGACCCTGCGGACCCAAGTCCGCTTCCTAAACCACTAGGCCACCACTGCCACTCATTCTCATTATGTCTCACAGAAAACCTGCGAGCATTCGCAGCTATCCCGCTACTCGCTTCTTCTTCTTTCTCTTCCTCCTCCTCATCTTTATTTACATTACAAAACAATACATTGGAAGCCTCTTTTATCCAAATTAGTTCTGCCTACAGTTAGACATGTCGTGTATGATCCTACAGTGTGATCAGTCCAATAGCACCTGATCATTTCATCGCACAGTGTGAGAAAACAAGTCGTGAGCTGTAAAGTGAGCTGTAGATGCCTCGATAAAAAAAAAAAATGCACAGTGTACACCCAGCTTTAGGGTCTAGAATTGATTCTAAAGGTTAACTGCTGGGGCAAAATCTACAAAAACTGGTGCTATAACGTGTGGTCTAGAAAGGGCCATCAAGCTTTGAGACGATAATGAATGAAAATTCCTTATAATTTTAAGAATTAACTGCTGTTAGATTTCGCAAATCTGTAATTGTAACAAAAAACAATATATTTGGGATGGAGCAGTTTTTGCAGTATGTAAGGATACACAGAGGGAGAACCAAATGGCTCAACACTCAAACACTCAGAAAATAAAAATCTAAATAATAATATAATAATAAAATAATAATAATAACTAACATGAAGTAATAACACTTGTGGGTATTGAACATCACGGAGAAGGCTGTATCCTTGGTTTGGAAGGAAAGGAAGTAAGGAAAGTCAACACCTCATCATTGTACATAATAAAAAAAACCATAATAAAACACAATAAATGTGTGGATGGCAGCCTTAAGAATCTGCTTTTTGTTTACTTTCTAACTCTGCCAACATCTCTGTCTAAAACTGCTGATTTGTTGGACTTGGGTTTTGATACAGGCTTCTTCATTTGACAAGTGTCTTGTTATATTATGTGCAATAAATGCAATACATGAAAGATTTAGGAAGGAAAGCAAACTCATCATGACACTGTGATCTATACCACTGCCCACAACAAAATATGATTTCTGCATTCCCTAAAGTGAACAGTGGGCAACTTTTAAGTTGCAGTGTATGGATCTTAGTGGGAACTTGGCAGCTGGTGCACTCAAACCTGAAACCTTCAGTACGCTATTTTGGTTCCTTAACCACCAGGGCACCATTCCCTCCATCATTTGCAATCCAGACCATCCTTCGGACCATCAGAACCCCCTGTTTCAGTGCTATTTTTTTGGTCATTAAAAAGACTTCCAGTTCAAAATTCACTATTGAGACATTTTAGGTGAAATAATTTTTGGTGGACATAAATTCAGAGCATCTCCAATACATGTTCATGAGAACTGTAAAGTCTGTCTATCCCTGTCCCTGCTGTGTTTGACGTCTATGTTTAGCTTTTCTGAGTTTTCGATGTGTTCTGCAAATAAACCTGCTAAAACAATGGTGTCAAAGTCCTTTTTTACCGGGGGGCCACGTCAACAAAACAATTTTTTTGAAGGGCCGGCTGTACTTGGAAAACTGTAGATGTAACAACTCCATAATATAACATGTAAATGCATTTTATTAATATTTATTTGCATAACTTACATATATTGGTTATTGCTGTTTTTTTATTTATTAGGTTAAGAAACTCTGCTGCATTTACGTTACATACATAAAATGCTTTGTAAGATCCTGCGGGCCATAATAAATTGCCTTGGCGGGCTGCATTCGGCCCCCGGGCCTTAAGTTTGACAAACGTGTGCTAAAGCAAAAGGAACCCTCCTAGTGCTGCATTTGTCGCCCACACTTAGGACCACACTGAAACGTAACAATAACAGTCCTTCTCAGCATAGTGTTTATTCTTAGGTCCTGATTTGCGAGTAATTATGGACACATCACTGTGGACAGGGTGAGTCCTCTCCATGTGTCTCATTTCGTACCCGTAACAAGAACATGTTTCTTCCATTCACGTTATGATGTTAATTGAAAGAGACGTCAGGACAGAGGGAGCTGCTAAGAGCCTGATGTTGTGTATGATCAAGGCTCCTAACAACTGAGCGGTTATGGTAGATAAAATCCCAAGAACTGTTTTCTGAATGTAATCCCATCAACCCATGCTTCGGTCAATAAACAGGAAGCTCTGGGTTATTATAAAGAACCGATGCCCAGGAGAGAGTTTCTCTCTTTGGTCTTACATTTTTACCCAAAGGACCAATCCACCGAGAATTACTTCAATCCTGACCCATTTAAGAAAGAATTGGTTAAAGCCATATCTGGCCACAGTCGGAGAGCAAAAATGATAAGAATGAAAATGAAACTCTTATCTGACGATTAACTCAAACTCTGTTTGGATTTTCCTATTGTGACAATGCTTATCATGAGCTATAGATCAATACTTATTTTGCAATTACTTCCAACATGAACATTCCCAGCATATAATCCTGGAAAATGTTACTGTGTTTGAAGCCATGTGACCGGGTTTCTTTGTTAATCCCAAATGTAATTTCAATGACTACATTTTACATAGCAGACAATGCGGCTCAGTAAAGCACAATTTTGAAAATTACATGTGAGCACTGCGAAAACACGAAATTCATCAGAGTAGTACTGTGTCAGACACATATTAATCTGTCCTGCTTCACTGGATTAAACGCTCTTTACTTCCCCTTTGCCCTTGTCAGTGACAGTGTCGGAGTCTTTTTAAAAGACTTTTCTGCTTTTCATAATCGTCCACAGGAACACATCCTGTCACTGCAATTATTTGCATAAACATAATAATAAAATACAATATGTTTTGTCATACATATCTCTATACCCACTGGAAATGCTATCATATAGGTTACATTTACAAATATTTATCTTAAATACGGTATATTGTACCAAAAATGGACAAAGGTAAAAAAAAAAAAAAGAAATATAGTGATAAACTGGCAGTGTTGTCCTAGCGGTTAATGTAACGGATTTGGGTCTGCAAGGTTTCAGGTTCTAATCCACCAGCTGCCAGGTTGGCAATCAGGTGCTCTGATCGAAGCACTGTCCTGACCCACATAACTCATAGTAAGTCTCACAGTAAGGACCAGTCTGATTAAGAGTGGCAGTCGTGAAGACCACTGCCCAGACCACTGCTAGAATTAAATTCTAATTCTTATAGTCAACAAGTAGTTTTACACTGAAATAATCTCTTGCCTCATGGATATATTAATTCCCTCAGCAGGAATCACATTCCGTATCTGTCCTTTAACAACAGCGGTACCAGTGATACCCATAAATAGGGTTAGCATTGACCCAACTGGTGACGTTTGCCCTGTTTACAATGATAAAGATTGATGCAAAAAATGCCCCAGAATAAAGCACCGAAAAACTTTAAACAATAAAGCTGCAACACACACACACAATAACAGAGACCTAGTTGTGGCCTAGAACTTTTCAACATATGCGTAAGCTGTTATTATGACTCATGTCCTTGTAAAAGGCAAATTCAATCACAACAACCCATAGTTCAGTTTGTTTCTAATGCAAATAAGGTAGATAAATAAAACCTGATGACACCGTGGAGTACTCTCAGTTGTTAGTAAATGTTATTAATCATATGGTTTTGGTCAAATGGAGGAGTACTAGAGATGGAGTTGCCAAGGAGGCAACAAAGAGGAAGACCAAAGAGGAAATGGATGCAGTGAAGGAGGACTTAGAGGATGATTTGATCTGGCAACCCCTGAAAAGGGTACATGCTGAAGAATAAGAAGATATTGTTTTGGTGAAACCGGCCAGAAACCCATTTACAAGAGATGAAAACAGGGTGTTTGACCTTGTGGTGGATGCTGTGTTCAGCCGACGTTGTCCCTCATAGCAGGGTCACTCAAACATGTAACAACACACTCTATAGATCCTTTTGCTTTTGAAGCTGCTCGGAAAGCAAACACTGTTGTTTGTCAGCATTGTCCACGAGGATGGTCACCAGCCCTCATTTTCTAAAGGGTGAATACATATCACGTGCATTGGTTTAAGAAGAGCATTTATGAGAAAAATTTATATATAAAGCCGTATTTCAGCTAGCTCCTCAAGTATCTAATCAACAGAACATTATTTTAATTTCAATTAGCAGGGTTTGATGCTTTAACACTCCATTTATTATCAAATAAAGAATATTTATGGTAACTACACTGCATAAATACATACATTAGTGAGTGTGCACCGTTCTAACAATGGTCCAAGGTTTTCATCTGTGATCTGTCTGTTTTATTTTGCATCCACGTGCCATATATTCTTCACACGTACGCTGTTGTCCCTAAATCCAAACCATATAATTCTTTTCTCCTGTTCAGTCTTACGTAAATAATAAATGTGACCACCAATGACTGTGAGTGATTGACAATAAATCCCCTCCCCAGCAATCCATTCCATGTACACACAGAGTTCAAATAAGAGGCTACAGACAATCCTTGTGACGGATGATGGAACACATTAAAAATTGCGTTTGATTTTCATGCAGTGATACCATAAAGCATTCAGCAAACATTTAACCTCATTCCTCTGTGAAGATTGAACAATTGGCACCTGGTTTATCATTAGGGCAAAACAAATGTGCTTGAGACATTGTCGAAGCTTGGGGGTCTTATCCTGTTGAGATAGACCACTACAGCATACTGTGCACACCGTGTGGATGAGCTGTTGCATTTAACCATTTAACCCTGTTTTACTAGTTCAAAATGTTGCAATAAAATACCATCTACGTCATTAAACTAGTGCAGAGGCAGGAGGTGTCCATGCTGCCATGTTGTTTATGAATGAGTCTAAAAATGTAACAGCCAGTACTGAGACCTTTTGGAACCCACACACAAATGTCCTCCAGCCTCATGTTGTCTCATTTTAGGAAACCAGAGGCTATTACACATGACTGATCATGTTATAAGGCTGCCAGCACGCGCCCGATCTCTGGTTTTTAATCTCTCCTCTGAACATTGGTGTCAACAAAATGTTTGGCTCTGTGCGTGGATGTTGTCTTTTGTTTTGCAATATTTTTGGTAAATTTGCACAAATGGTTCTAGAGGACAAATGGAAAACAACTGAAGAGACTTACAAAAAATAAAGAGCAGCTTGTGTCTCATTAAGAATTGCTGGAATTACTTTCCATTATTGCAGTGCTCGGTTTGACCTTATGATGATCACCTTATACATTTTTCACCGCTATCTGACTATTAGCAAAAGCAAGTTGTTGATGTGTAACTAAAACAGTGGCTTGTAGGATGTGCTGTAACTGGAATACTGGGAATGAAAGTACTCTGTACTGTATCATTAAGAGAGGCACTAAATTTTCGGCTGCTTAAATTTTGGCTAAAGTTGGCCCAAAAGTGTATTAACGCTTTTCATCACCAAAATAAAACAACCAAAATTATGATAATGCAAGAAAAAAAAAAATGCAATTCAAACTCATTTGTACTATGCAAAAAGGTTGGGATCACCCATACAATTTGAGTTTTGGATGGAAAGTATCACCTTTATTTATCACCATGATTTAAAATGAATAGAAAATATAATCAAGACACTGACTGTATAATGATTTTTATTTTAAATCTTTTTTTTTTTTTCCTTCAAACTTTGCTTTTGTCAAAAAAATCCCCCATTTGCTGCAATTACAGCATCTCTCTCTGCAAGGGTTTTCAAGACTTCTGATGCAATGATCAATAAAATTATACTATTAGAACACTGGAGTAATGGCTGTTAGAAATAGCCCTCCATACACTATGGAGATAATGGACCAAAAACCAGCCATTTGTAGCTAGAACAGTCATTTACCACTTTAGCGATGAAGGGTAATGGACCATCATACTTTCTAGAAGGTGTGAAGCAACTGGCAGCCACCAGCTATCGTAGAATTATTTGGGATTTGCACACTTCAGGCTCTTCCTCCGTGTGTCTTGGTTGCATTTTGGCATGGATTTGCCAGAGATGCACTTTAACAGACTGCTGCACGTCACCGCCAATGTTCTTTACCCGCATTACATAGATGCAGACATATGACAGTGCCTTTATGTACTGAGAGTTTAGTTCATAATGGCAATGGTTTTCATCATTTCTCTTTTTGGTTTTGGCTTAGGATTTTTATTTTTGGTCTGTCACAAGTGTTGATACCCATTGCAAGAGTATCAAGTATCAAGTAAGGAAACTAATCGGAATGGATTTCAGAATTATCATAAGGCAAATAAATACCTTTTGAGCCCTTGTGGGCCACACTACATGACTTGGAGGGCCATGTTTGGACCACGGGCCTTGACTTTGAACCATATGGTCTCCCTCTTCATAGTTAGTAAGTCTAAAGTAAGCCTCTGATCAGCCACTTTGTGAGACTAACAATTCTTCAACTCTGTCTTTTCTTTGTCTAGACAAAAAACCAAAATCAACCCCGTTCATTTACGGGCGCGTCTGTGTGAATGAAATAATTCTTCGACGGAATTAATCTTTTTTTTTTAGAACCAAATATCTAGTTTTTGTGCTGCATGCTTTCGCTGACAGGATGGGGTGGGAGCTGGGGGTGAGTGGGTAAGGCTGTTGGGGGTGAGGTGTTATCAACCAACTGACCTGCTCAGAGAGTTGTTTTCCTCTAAGAAAAAAGCCCAGTAGACAGCCGATGACTACGGCCAGTACCGACATGATGAGCAGTCCATTTTGCTTGCAAACATTTTTCACCCGCCCCCACACCTCGTCCAGAGCCAAGGCCATTCTCTGCCACAATTTCCTCCTTTTTCTGATGTTTGACTTGCTGATAAAAATGACTCTGTAGATCTTATTGAGCCATGGATCACCCACACAGAGCCTACAGCAGCAGACACACTGCAGGAATCAAAGCGATTCGGATGGAGATAACACTATAGATAGTCCAGGCTCAGCGAAAAAGATAAGAAAAGTATATGGATTATTAAAAAATAACAATGGCCAAAAAAATCCAAAGGTAATAGAATGGATGAGGTATTAAGAAAAGAAAAAAAAAGAAAAATTACAGGAAAGAAAGCCAACAGAGTGTGTGTCATCCAGCTTCACTGTTCATTCAGTGGGACCAAAAGCATCAGACTGTCACACTAACACAAACTCAGTCACCACCCTTCCTGTGACTCTTCCCTCTCCACCCCACCCCCCCACCACCACATTGATGACTCCTGATAGCCAACAGGGGGCTCTGCGACAGCTGGCGGTATTGTCATCAAGGTTAATACCAAGATCCTATTAGGCTGTGCTGCGGGACTCAGATCTGGGGCTGGATTAGTGAAGCTCTCTAAACAATTGGAGTGTTGCAGAACCAAAAATAACAGGGAGAAAATGTAACATGAGATAAATGACGAAATCAAATGAGACTTTTCTGTTTCTGTTAAAAAAAAACACACATTCCACGTGAATCTTAGCTATTTATTTTAAAAGGCCGAAGTCTGACCTCGTTTTGATAAGTGACGAATGAGGGCGCACACTAGATGCAGCAGATAATTAAGCACAAATTGTAATGCTGCTTACTTGTGATTTAGAGAATCAAACGAATCGCGACAGCAAATGTATTAGATTTATTCAAGTCCATTATCATATGCCCTTAAATGTGTGAAAGAGTCCTTGATAAATTCAGTATGGATTTATAGAAAAGAAAAAAAAGGCATCAGAATCCTTTGTGGCTGTCACCCTGTCTGCTTTGAAAATGATGGACAAGAAGAAATTTATCAATGTCTTCAAGCATTAATGGACAATCAAGGACAGAAACATCTTCTCTGCTGCCATAAAGAAAATCAAGACTTGTTTCATGAATATCTTTTAATAACCCTTGATTACAGTCACTCTCTTTATTCCTTACCTCTCGGTTGCGCTTCATACTAACTAAAGGATGGCCTACACTGTGCAAACTTGCCACAATTTTGCCCTAATGTTCAGTCGCACTGTGATCAGCAGTCGGGGCTGATTGTCAACTTGTGTCGTGCCCCATGAGTTGTGCAGGCCACATGGGGTAGTGACGAGCAATGATCACCTCATGATTGCCTCCCGACACCCTCACGATTGATTCTGTAACAATCAAACATGCTCGAAATCCTGTCGAGCATGTTTGGGGGTGGGAAATTGTGGGCAATTTCCCACTACCAATACCCCACTGCATGAACATCAGAGAAAACACAGATCATTACGGCAGAACTGACAGATCAGATTGATCAAATCCGCCATTTCATCGACGTCATTGCCATTTGTTGAGCAATGATCTCATTCGAGACTTGATACGTCATGTATTACCCTCTGAGATTGAATTTCTTGGCACCACGGTCAAACTCTTTAGATTTCAACAATCTGCTTCCAAATATGTGAGACTTGAACATTCACTTGATGCTAACTGCAAAAACTTGATATTTCACCTGGTGCTGTCCTGTAATACTTTGGACATTGCCTAGTATTGTTGAGAGCTGAAAACGTGTATCGTTTTTAGAAAGTCACGTGACCGATTAGTGATGGGTCGGGCGACACTGACGCGTCGGCACATGCGCCAAGCATGTCGTTTTAGAAAGTCACATGACCGATACAGGAACTGTTTCGAACTGACAGCAACGCGCCAAACTGTGTCTGTAAGGACGCGCATCTATCAAAAGGTTGTATGGCCAGTGGTCCCCAACCACCGGGCCGTGGACCGGTACCGGTCCGTGGGGCAATTGGTACCGGGCCGCGAGAGAGATGATGCTCAGCTTAACACGATTTATGTTTTATTTATTATTAGACGCTAAAAAGTGTTTTGATAAAGGATAAATATGCTGGACGTTTCATTTTTATTTATGGTATTTATCTGCTACACCTGAAAGACCGGCCTGCGAAAAAATTTCCAGACCTTTGACGGGTCCATGGCGCAAATATGTTGGGGAACACGGGTATAGGCCACAACAATGAATCTACGTTGTGATCTTATTCCATCTCACCATTATGGCACAGCCTCCAGGAGAAAGAAAGGTTTCTGCCATTTTGATCTCATATTGGAAAATAACTGTATATCCTTGTTGTTTGTCAAACTTTACCAGTTATTCTTCCAATTTCTCTGTATCCCAGCCTCATCTGTGCCCTGTGTGAGTGTGTGTTTTCTGCTGCTGGCGTAATAATAATTAAAAAAAACTCATTTCAAGACGTAGGAGAAACTTCTTTTTTTTGAATAATAAAAAAAACAGCCCACAAGCATCCTTATTCACAACACGTTCACTTTCATTTTCACGTTATGATATATGTTCACATTATTCATTGATTGTATCCGAAAATATTAAGTATCCTAAATGTGAATGTCAAAAAAGGACAAAATACATTATTGTATATGCTAGGGCGTCATAGGAGTGTCAGTTGAGTCTGTGAACAAGGTTGCCTGTAGGGATTAATAAGGTCCAGCAGGTGTCAGTATTCAGTGACAGAGTTTCGACACAGTATCGACAGTTTTGCAATGTATCGACCCATCAGCACTGTATACAATAACTACCACCATAGACTTACCTCACTGTGATACTTCAAATGGGACTCTCCTTAAAGTCTTGAGACTCAATATCTTATCTGTTCCTGTCTCTTTCAAGACGTGAGATGTCACATCACAATGCCTGGTGAACTAATGGATATTGGATACCAAGTCAATATCCATTCATTTACAAGATTCAGACTAATTTACCTACAATGGCTTGTGGTTTCAATTTATGTTTTCAATTATTCACAGTAGAGCATATTTTATAGAGTATATTTTCTTACTTACTGAAGACTTTTTTTTATCACTATGATGTATGAGATGGTAGAATGGAACCAGTGGAATTCAACCAGACAGGAAGACACCTCAGTGTCTCAGTGTCAGGGAGACTTTGAGTGTTGAATAACTGATAATAAATATATTACTAGTAGCATAGTAAAAAAAGGCAAGGATAAATATTGAAAATGACACAAGTTGCAAGACCCAAGTACACTTGCTTTAAACGTCTTTTAATCCTGGCCTTTTTAAGCATAGATACTCTTTTAATCACAAATAGAAACAGGATCATAGCAAAAGGGTCATGTCATTTTAAATACATTCTAAATGCATTGGATATAACAGTTGGTTATTAACGCTGAAAAGTTAAATAGCAGTTAAATATAATAGAGACTGAATGGATTGAGTCAATTGAAATTAAGTCAAAACCGCTCTGCTATTTCTGCTGGGAATCCATCAAACATGATAACCTATTTGAGACGGCAATATGGTAAAGAATTTCAAAAGCAAAAATAAAAAAAAAAACTTCCCCTATCATTGGTGAGTCGTTTTTTTCTGTTCAGTGTTTGTTGTGTGTTGTGTGTTGTTGAGTCAGTATTGTAAAAGTTGAACCATTGGAGAGTATATGTTGATGATAAGACCCTTGAAGTTTGTGTTTGGGTTTTGTTGTTGTCTTACGCACTTCAATGAGCCTACCACACATGAGAAGAGTCTTCTCGTGCTGCATTTGAGTCCTGCCTGCACTTCAACTATGCCAAATGGTAAAACATTAGTAATCAGACAGTCACTTGATTTTGTATAAAAAGGCAACATGGACAAGAGAGCAATTCCCTGCCTCAAACAAAAATAGTAATTGAAGAAAGAAAGACATGAAAAATGTCCCCCCATACATCCCAAGGCATCAAGTGTCTTTTTCGCCACTCCAGTAATGGAATATGTGCTTCCTCTCTTGGAAGCATCTCCACAAGTTGCTCCAAGCATGCTGATTAAATGGCCAGCCAATCCCAATGAGCCCGCCAGCCTCAGCTTTTGTACCACTCCTCCAAGTCTTGGTACTTTACCAACTTCCTCTCATAGTAAATGAAGCTTCCAAATACTAACCATGCATGGTGGCCTTTAAATACATAATCCTTTTTTAAATGCGATTTAGTCTTGGTGTTATTATTAGGAATCACAAACTGATTTCTAAGCTCCACTTTTAGCTGGCAATTTGAGACTGAGGACAGCCCCAGGGATAAATGGGAATTCTCTCCAGACTTAATGAAGTGGATGCTAATCTCTCTGGGTCAGAGTCCACTGGAGACAATGGCAACTGTTTACAGATCCAGTCGTAGCTGCTCCGTCACAAACCTTACCATGTGATTTTCTCCTGCTGCATCTTCCCATTCCGTTCCAGCCTCCCTGCTGACTGAGTCGCACACCCTCGCTGGCTCTCACCTCTTCATTATCTGCACCCCCTTTCTTCTGGGAGGTTGATGCTCCATCCCTTCTGCAGTGTCCCCCTGACTGCTGATGATCCGATTGCCTTCAGGGAAGAATAGTAAATCCTTACCTAGAAGTCGTCCACCTCGATCCCCACAGGTTATCTGGATGGCAGCTGTGTCCTCTAAATTCCTGAAAGGTTTTTTTTTACAACAGCATCTTGAAATAGGAGTTATCCTGGATACTTTCTTCAAGACCTTGACCCTCATCTTTGCACTTGAAATGAGCTTCTCAAGTAAAATCCACCTACTCCCAAGGGTGTCGTGGTCAGGTCATCTGTGTAGTCTTGGATCAGAGCTGGCCACACTTCAGAATTGGCCAGTGGATACTTGACCTCGCTTGTGCAATTTTCAAGCTTATCCTGTTTGAATTTAATGAACCTGCAGTACACTCTTATTTGTAAATTGTTTCAGTAATCCAGGATTATTGTTTTGATCATATTGTGAACGTGGTGTATCTTCACCTGTTGGTGTGGCATGGAGGCACAAGCAAGTTCAGGCGAGGTTCAGCCACAGTACCAAGTTGGTGCCTTCCTGTGATGACACCCATGAGCTCTAAGCAACAAGTTTTATCAGAGACCCTGATTTTCTTTAATAAAGTGTTTATCTAGGGATGTTGGTGGCTTAGAGGTTTAGAAAACGACTTGGGTCATTCACCTGACCTCCAGGATGCCCTGAACATGGTATCGTCCTTCACACGCTGCTCACAAGGCTCCTGCTCACTACGGTGATGGGTTAAATATCTGGATTATTCCTCCAGAAATTGATACTCCCGAGGGATTAATAAAGTTAGTAAAATAAAAAAATAAATTGTTCCCACAGCTGTGTGACAGGCTGCCAGAGAAAATCTCTGGTCCTGAGATGGTGTGACATGACCATGAGGTCACCCCCCCTTTGAGGTCTCAAGCGGGGTGCACGGATACTTACAGTTTTTCTCTGAGACACCATGACAGTAATGCTGCACAAATAAAAACTTATCTTGACGGTGGGCAAATCTGTGGGATTGATTTTTCACACGATGGATAGTGAAGTGATTATCGCATGTTATCCTTGTACACTGCACGACTTGAGACCACCTGACCGCCGATCATCACATGCCTATTATAGACTATTCCACACAAGTTGACAGGGTCACGGACAACAATTTTTTTTCACGCTGCATGGATCTCAACATGGAGCCAAGGTGAAGGCTGGCCTAGATGGACTCCTGGATCGCTTTAACTGGATTACAAAATAATTTCTCTTGCATTTCATTGACGATGACATTCAGAAAACTAAAAAGCTGCAGGAAAAAGACATTGGAAGAAATGTTGTAGGTGGTTTTCAAATCAATTAAACCTAATTAGGACAAAGGTATACAGAGTGCTATGGTAGATATAATTGCCCTGACTGATTGAAAGCAAACTCAATACCTAAAACAAAGAGATATATCAGCTATTTTGACGAACTCAGCCCTTAATCGAACCAACAATAATTGTTAATATGTATGTTTGTGAGGGCTGAGATGATCCAGGACACACAAGCATGCACACAAACTCTTTGGTTGGATCAATAACACAAGCCTTTGTTGATAATCGACATCATTGATAGTGCTATTCTCTCTCCAAATTGGATGCGTCTCATCGCAGCAAAGGTCAGGTATGAATCACAAGTAGTTCATAAAAATAATAAAATGTGAACCTTGTTTGACGTCACTTAAATCCCATACGGTGTCAGCCCCAACAGAAATACTATTAGACTTTAAAAGTTGAATGAATAAATAACACAAATACTTCACTTCGGCATAAATTCACATTTCATTCTGCTAAAGTCAGTCTGTGAGCTGTGGTTTCTTGTCAGAAACCCTTCTGTATACTGGTATATTATTTTTCAAAAGCATTTGACAGGATTACATAAAAAAACGTAAACTCTAGATATATACATCAGAATAAAAACAACCAAGGAAAACACCTCAAAGGTTAATTTAAAAACACAATTCATGTTTATAGACAGTTCTGTCTATGGAGTGTTTCTGTGGGGGTAACAGTGAAAGAAAACATCAGCCATTGACCTACTAAACAAGATTATAAATTGGATTTAGACTGAGAATTAAATCTCCAAACGTATGTTCAATTAACTACTTAATGAGCTTCTTATGTAAAAAAAAATGTTGAGACATTACATTCTCATCATTTTTAAATAACATAAAACCAACACAACAACCACTCCAATGTTCCCACTTAATGATCATGTAGCCTATTATCCAAACAGTCAAGGTACTGTGGTACCTGATCTCCAGGTCAGATGTGTAAAGTAGAGAAGGTCAAGTTAAACTTTACAACCATAAGTCACTTATGGTTGTAAAGTTTGGAACTTTTACACCAACTTTGGAACTTTTTGGAACCAAACTTTTATTATCACCATAATTACTCACTCTTTTGTTGGATACGTGTTGATACGTGTACATTACCGTAATTTCCGAACTATAAGCCGCACCGGACTGTAAGCCGCACCAATACATTTTTTTAAAGAAAAATAATTTTTGTACATACATAAGCGGCACTTGACTATAAGCCGCATGTTCTGCATTCTTTTTGCATTTTCCATGATGAGGGTCAATTTATGCTAACTTCATTAGCATTGTATTCATGTAGAAAGTGCATTACTGTACGTTAAACTTCTTCTTCTTCTATAGTGTTTATTTGCAGTTGTGACTTGCGTCTTCCTCGACACCACCTGTCTCACTCTTACCTTTTCTGCTCGTGCAGTTAGAAAAAATGCATATTAGCCGCATCTTTGCAGGATTGAAATTGTGTGACAAAACTTGCGGCTTAGAGTCCGGAAATTACGGTACCTAGTTTTTAAATTCCATTCCATGTTTTATTACTATTAATTTTTTCCCAAAATAAAAACCTTTTAATTGATCATGTTAAGAAAGTCATGCATGGACTAGATGACAACAAATCCTTTTAAGCACCTAAAGGTCATACCACATGACCGCATTTGGCCCCCGAGCCTTGGGTTGACACATGTGCCATAGATGGACATACAGGTAGGAAAGGAACACAAACGTGAAATCTAAAAAAAATGTTTCTTAGAGCAGTGCATGAAAAAGGTAATGATATTAATAGGTTTTAAAAAGGACTGTGCTTAACCATGATTTATTTGTATCAATATGAAAGATTTCCATACCGGATCGGTCGGGAAATTGTTGACCCGCTATGGCAACTCCTGAAAAACAGGATAAGCCGAAAGGAGAAGAAGAAGAAGATTATGGTTATTGCAATTTATGTATTTATGTACATATTAATTGTGTTTGGAGGTTACTTTTTACCTGTTTATCAGGTTCTAAATTCAATTGGCTGAACAATCTTTATTTCAGGGTTAGCTGGATAAGGAACTATACTGTTCGTTAATATTGCTCAGCCTTCACTCACATTCACATTCACATACTCCTCCATTGTGACTCATTGCAACTCATAGCACTGGGCTATGAGTATGGTATATAGCACACAGGCAAACACACTGACTCATAGCACTGTACAGCACATGAAGACGACACAACAGAGAGGAGGAGAGAACTAAAAAGCTCTCACACTGAGGGTCATTTGTGGGTCGATCCATGTCATCATTAATGGTTAAAATGACCAATCGCTGGTCAATTCCCGGGCCATATCTATTAAATGCATTGCCTTTTTCATTTCCTGGAGTGAAATAATGACCACAGATGCTCCTTTTGAAATCACAACACACATTACTGTCAAATTCCCCCCTAAATAAAATAAATAAGATCATTTCTCTTTCAACATTTCTGCTTGACCCCTCACTGTTGTTGTGTGGTGAGCTACTTTTAAAATTTGTCTACTTCATGAAAAGTTTTTGTCAACCTGTACAAAAACAGTTCATAAAAACGCACTTTTTTAAAATAAAAAAATTATTATATAAATTGCTGATTACATTACAGAGTGACCGTATGAACTGAGCACAATTTTTTTTACATTAAAATTTCAATTATGTGACCTCAATATAACATGAAAGATAAAAAGTTGGAAAGAATGGTTAGTATAACCATGGAAGTGATGATTTTATAGTATGGCTGCCACAGGGAATCAAGGTTTTCCTTCTCACCCTGTCCTCTATATCTTCTACAGACAAAACTAACTACCTCCGTGTCCACCCTCAGTGCATGCACAAATCTTCTTTTTGGCCTTCCTCTTTGTCTCAACTATTCTATCCTGCCTGTACTCTATTCTTCTCCTCTCTTCCACAGCGTCAACAGCTCTGAACAGTTGATCCTCAGCATCTAAACTCCTGCACCTTCGTGAGCTCACCACTCCACTGTTCCCCCCTTCAATCAAACACATGTTCTGTCTTGCTACAACTGACCTTCATTCCTCTTCTCTCAAGTGCAAACCTTCACCTCTAGGTTCTCGTCTAGCTGTTGCCTACACTCACTGCAGATCACAAGGAAGAATGGCAACGAAGTAGGGATGGCAGATGTAAACATTTACCAATGCTGATATATACTGATTTTACCCAAACACTCCTTTGAATATACCAATATTAACAATACCGATATCAACTGATACCGATATATGCAACTAATTTACCCTGAACTAGTTAATGAACTAACTAAAGGCATTCTATAAGTAATTGTTTACAACACAAACACAATACCTCAATATAGGTTATAAAAAATGACATTTATTCTTTTTCCATTTTGTCTGAAACAGTCCCATAATTCTTTGTGCAGCATTTGATGTAAACAAGAAATGTCTGGTGTTGGACAGAATAACTTTCCAAAAGCATTAATTAACATTATAGACTGGGCTCATTCAGCCCTCACCACAATAGTCAATATAAATGGGCACAGATACAAACAGCTGCAGTATAAGAGTAAAAAACCCTCTCTAATGAGAGAAAAAAAGCACATTTCAGCATTGTCACAATGAAAGAATGGACGCTTAGTCAAGACGATAAACTCATTGAGGTTTGTCTGTTCCGTATTTAACTCTTTTGTTCTTGGTTGTTCTTTGAGAGTGAGCTTCTGCTGGTGCTGCTGTGTTGTTGTCGTTTCACTGAGTCCATTGTGGTTTTTCTTTGCTTCGCTGCATAAAAACGCCTTGTGATAAAGTGTTAAAATCTTACCCCCCACCCTCGCATGACCAGCTCCTCCAGACCAGTCCAGTTCCTTAACCACTAGGCAAACACTGCCCCATGTAATGAAATGCACTATTTTACATCATTTCTACCGATTATTTATTTTGTGCTAGTATCTATTATGACATGACTGTGAACGCCTATTCTACTCATCTGGTCAACTGTAATGCCCACTACCCATCTATTTTGCACTAACTATTCTGACTGCAGACCGCAATATGGCAGACTTTATTGTAAACTGTTGTGTGTATTGTAATGTTGTGTCTTGTCTGTGCATGGGATAGCGGGGAACGCAATTTCGATACCCTTGTATGTTGTGTACATGTAAAGGTATTGACAATAAAGCTGACCTTGACCTTGACCTTGATGTCACCTGGTGCAAAGAAGTCAACAAAAAGAGCCAACAATCACCGAGAACAAGTGAGCAATAATTTAGCTCCCATTACCAATGGATTCACTGTGATCACCAAGCAAAAAATCAACTTATTTGGATGCATGAAAGTCAGTCAGCCACAATTTTTTATGAACAAGGGGAAATTTTCAGCGCTTGTAAGAATATAAAAATATCCCCTTCTTCCTGGCTTAAATTCATATTTTGTGGTGTTTACCTTTTGTTAGGATTTATGCACTTTACATTTATTCCTTGGGAGGTAATTATTTGGAAACTGAGCTCCCACTGCACACAGTACGTTATGCTACCATACTCTCATCAAGTCTTTTTTTTTTACGCCCTAAGAACATTTTTATGTTAATAGCATACGTTCTGCAACAGGCTGCCCTCTCAAGGTACAAATTATGTGGTTTACCGAGAACTTTCTTTCAGATTGTCCTGTATTTAAAAGTACCTTACCTGAGCCCGTTGGTCTATAATCATGGTCTTCTGTCCTCTTGTCGTTCTGACTGATGATGACTGTCCTCTTTGAGTCCCAGTCGATCTTTTTTTGTTGGATTGGCACAGACAAAGAAAGAACAATTTTTTTAATTTCAATGTTCTGATTCTGCACCTGCTTTTTTCTTTGTTGCATTTTTAAGAAGAAAACAAAAAAAACTACTGCACCTGGTCCCTTTTTTTGTGTGATACAATACATGACAGGGAATTGTCTTGTACTGTTGGAGTCCAAAGTGGAATTGGAATAAAAAGCTTTGAAAAAGCCACATTTTAAACACAAAAAAATTACAATTTTTTACACGTTTACAAAAAAATTACAAAATGTAATTTCGGTTTTGTGGCTTTTGATAACATGCATCACACATGTCAAACTAGATCACTGGCTAAATCATGGTGTAAATACATGTGGCCCGCAAAAGCATATTCACTGTGTCTGCCAGTACATGGAATATACATCATATTGGCATCATATAGTAACGTTGAACTCTCATACTTGTGGCCCGTGGGCGTGATATTGCACAAGCTACATCAACTTTATTGCACAAGCTACTTTGCTTTACTGAACATCCTGTTCCAGGAAACTGGATGTTCATGTTGGATGCACTCAAACGTAAAGTGGTAGACTTTCTTTCACTGTACCATTCACTTACATCCAACGCAGTTTTCCCATTCAGGGAGACCAGTGTTGCTTGACTGGCAGATTTTTAACGCGCTGATGATGCAGGTGCATTAGAAAATAAATTTACTGTAATGATCTACACTTCAGACCATCACAGTATATGTATGCTCACAGATTTACTAAACTGTACTACAGTATTGCACTGTGTGCTACGTATGTGGTATGTTTTTCTATTTTATAGATTTGTAAATAAGGAATGCTGATCCCCATACAGCCGTCTACATCAGGGGAACGGCAGTAGAGTTTGTGAAAAGCTTCAAGTTCCTGGGCGTTCATTTTTCAGAGGATCTTACCTGGGTCACCAACTTTACCAAGACGATCAAGAAGGCGCACCAGCGCCTCTTCTTTCTGAGGACACTGAGGAAGAACAACCTGTCCTCAGACATACTGGTGAACTTCTGCTACTGCACCATCGCAAGCATTTTGACCAACTGTATCACAGTGGAACACCATTACCTGCCATAGATGACATCCACAGGAAGCGGTGTCTAAAAAGAGCTGGGGAAATAATTAAAGACCCCAGTCACCCGGCGCATTGACTGTTCACTCTTGTGCCCTCTAGGAGCCGCTACAGGAACCTCCGGACTAAGAACACCAGGAACTGGAACAGCTTCTTCCGCACAGCGGCCACACTCCTGAACTCTCCTGACATCCACACAGAAGCACACACTGTACCTTATTTCACTGTACTTCTGTATATACTTACTATAGACAATCATGCTGCAAACAACAACTGTTTTTAACCTGCCGTGTCTCCTACCTCATATCATGTGTACAACCTGTCAAATACTGGTATTTATAGTCTGTTTATAGTCCCCCACCCCTTTTCATGTGTGTAACACACCATATACTTGTATTATATTCTGTTTATAGTGCATAACCCACCACATGCTTGTATTTTTAGTCTGTTCATACTCGGCTCATACTACAGTGATTGAAAAAATGATTAGACCACTCTGCTGTTTTCTTCAATTCCTTGTTCATCTTAATAGCTTGTTCCACTAAAGGTTTATCACCTGGGGGAAACAATGAACACAAAACCATGCAATGACTAAAAGCACGGTATTTGTCAGATGTTATTGCTAGTGATGTAGGAATGTAAGTGATATTTTGTCACTGTCAATAAAACCATGCAAAATGGCCAGAAATCAGCTCTGAAATTAAACTGAATTATGAGCCTTTTTTTGTTGTTTTTATATTTGTCCAGATTAATGTAGATAAAGTGGAAGCAGACTTTTAAATGGACAAGAAATTAAAGAGTGGTCTAATATTTTTTTCCATCACTGTATGTGTATAACCCATCATATATCTATCTATAATCAGTTTCTAGAACTCCCTTTCATATTATCCCCATGTTCATAACCTTTTTAACTTCTGACATATGCAATGACAATAAGGTTGAATTCTAATTCTAATTAGCTACATGTTATTTGGTTAATCCTATGGTTGTCAAACCCTGGTCCACAGAATCCTTCTGGTTCATTTTCTGTTGTTTTGGGTTTTTTTTTCTTTTGCATGGAACAACTGATGCAACCCTTTGGTGAAACCACAGTGGGGGCAGCAGCCCTCAACCTATTTGAGTTTGAGTCCCCTTATATAGAACATATGAGAACATATCATATCACATACTTAATTGCTTGTATTGTTTGCGTGTGTCTTTTATGCAATAATCATAATGACATTTGCAAAGAGCAGTATTAGAACAAACTTATTTTTCCCTTTCGCATTATTTTTTCAGCCGTTATTGTTACTCTTGTGTGAAGGAACTTGATACTAGCTGTAATTTATGGACGAAGTGGACCTTTTCCCTCCGCCAGGTACACGTCGCATTGACAATGGAGGTTGTCTGCTGCATCTCATTGTGTGTGGTAACTCTTTTACAGTCATGATGTGAAAGACAGCTGTGTACTATGTAAATCATTGCGTTGAAAAGGGGCGATGATTGGTTGACAAAGATTAAAATTTCATGCTAAGCCAATCAGAAAGATATGGAATAGTCTCAAAAAGAACACATGCGTAAACACGGATCTGTGTGCGTATTCTGAGGAGAACACACAAACAGAGCTTTATACGTCAAAATACGTTTGTGAATTCTTCCAAATATGTTTGTGAATTGTGGTACGCGCATGTAAATCGTGCTTTTAATTTGTGAAACTACGTGCACGCTAATTTGTATTTTTGAGACTCGTCTTATGCCGACCAGATTTGTGAGCGTAATTTTGCTAAGACACTCTGTCACCAGCCAATCAGAAGTTTGACTTGCTTGCAGCCAATCACACGGCAGTGTCCCCACGAGGGTACGTCTAAACTGCGTCCAAGAACCAAGTTTACGTCCTACAATAATGGCGAGCATTCAAGTGTAAGTAACATGTGATAACATGCTTACATACTTAGACTCAAGCGCTCGCCATTGCCGCATCCAGAAGCCATTTTCGTAGGACGTGAACTAGGTTCTTGGACGCAGTTTAGTAATGTCACAGACTGACCCTCGTGGGGACACTGCCGTGTGATTGGCTAAAGTACGCTCTGGTCGACGTCAGACGAGTCTCAAAAATACAAATTAGCGTGCGCGTAGTTTCACCAATTAAAAGCACGATTTGCATGCGCGTACCACAATTTACTAACGTATTTGGAAGAATTCACTTACGTATTTCGACGTGTGAAGCGTTGTTTGTGTGCTCTTCTCAGAATATGCACGCAGATCCATGTTTACACGCGTGTTCTTTTTGAGACTATTCTGGCTCCATAGAAAGAGACCTGGCCGGGCTTCTTGCCTTATTGGGAAATAAACAGTCACACACACCCACAAGCAAGAAAACGGCAAGTTGAAGTTACAATAAAGATGCCTGTCAAAATGTCTAAACATCTATTTTGATTTTATTGCACTGTAATGTACAGCGAACGCATAACTTATTTCCAGAATGTAATTGCAACGCTGCTACCTGCAGCTAGACTCTCTCACATCCACACAGCTCTAACCACGCCTCCCCACATTTGGAAACATTAACCCTTTAACTGCTGTACATATAAAACCTTAGAACCATTACAGTCCCACTAGCTTTCATTATGATAGTTGCTACAGAGCACAACACTAAACAGTTTAATGTGTTTTTAAAGTAAAGTAAAGTAAGTAGTTACTTTTATGATTTAGTAACTAGTAATGTAACTATGTTTGCTTTCCTTTTCCTTCCTTAACTACTTTTTCAGAGCAGTAACTAGTAAAGTAACAAGTTACTTTTGTAAAGTAACTTGCCCAACACTGGTAAAGAGGAGGAAATTATGCACAACAGACAATTCTTCCAATAGATATTGATTTGGACCATGTTTTTTTGTTTTTTTCCCAGTGTGATTTTGGGTGTTTCCCTAGTTTTGATGGCTGAACAGCAGGTTCTGCATCCTCCCAATAGACAGACGAGCTGTCAGGGTGCCAGGATGTATTCCACCAAGTCTGAAGTCTGTCTCTCTTTGACAGTCGCACCTCTCACTGAGCTCGATTTGCTGAACAACCAGTTCGAGAGCATTGGATGTGCAGATTTTTTTTTCTCTCTTCTTCGAGCGTCAGAGTGAGTGAGTGAGGGGGGAACGAGCAAGTAAGAGGAAAAAAAAAAAACACACAGTCTTGCTGCTGCACCTTAGATAGTAAAAGAAAGTCTATGCCGCACCTTGTCATTCTCTGAGAATCTGTGGTCCTTGGATGGCTCCAGTACTTTACCTACCAAGTGTGGATTTGCCTGGCTGTTGCACCAGGGACGTATCTTCCTATTGGATTATACTCTACTATCTGAGGCTTTATGACAGATTTTAATTTCAGCTTCTATTTCTTCACTGGTGACAGAGGACTCACCTCTTTTTTTAACCACCTCTCCATAACCCGCTGCTCCATCTCCATTGCGCGCCTCATGGAGGCACCGCGCGCCGGACCGCTGAAAAGACCGGCGCGCCTTCAGGATTGAAGACGCTCTGAACCTCCCTGCTCTTCTCCTCCAGTTCACAGGGCGTAATTCGCTTCCTTTCCTTCCCCATCCTCCCTGCTTGACTATCTGCCGCTTCATCATGAGCGCCGAGTGCAGCAGCTACCACGGCACCGACGGCTCGCTGATGGATGCATTTTCCTGCCCCAAGCCGGGAAACGCTGCATCCGCTGTTTACTGCTGTGGATTCAACGATGTTAAATACTGCTGCGATGATCCAAACAGCTTTTTCCCCTACGATTACAGTTACATGTGGTGGCTGAGGTGAGCAAAGTTGGTTGAAAAAAAGTTTTTTTTTAATAGTTGTATTTTCTGTGGATGAATATATATACATGGGAATATGTAACATATATTGATTATTGATATATGACATCATTTAGTTTCTACGTTTCTGCTTCTTTGGTTTGCACATCGTTTATGCACTTTTGCAAATAAAAAAGTGTTTATTCTAGACAAAAAGATTTGAGAAATAAGTACAATGTCTTGTCCATTTTTTGACAGTGGGATTAAAGCATAGCCCAAAGTATGCAGAAATGTATTGTTACTAGTGTGACAAAATAAAGGTTGAATGTGGTTTACTGATCACAATAATAACTGTTTGAAAAACCTTTAAGAGTTGCCTCACTTTTGTGTAACAATAATTTTGTCTTTTAAAATCTTTAAAATATTGTCCAATAATAATAATAGAGAAGGGAAGCATTGAATAATCTAATACTCTAATACAATAATATGAATTCTAATACCATTGTTTACAACAGCAACTTATTTTCTTTGCATTATTCATTACCTCTTTATCTCTTGGATATCTTGGATTTCTTTATGCGTTACTAAACTATTTGACGTTTTTGAGCCCTACCACAGACTATCCTTGAAAGGAAAAAATTTAGATCAGACAAATGTTTGAAACAAAGACAGCCTTAATAGAAAACCAAAAAATCGCCAAGAGTAAAAAAGTTGGAAAATGAATTAGTTGGTAGTAGTATATTGTTGTCCTTTATTGTCAGTGAGAGTGTTGACAAGTCAGTCATGTGATTCCAGTGACGATAACTCAGTGGGCGAGAGAGTCTGTATGTGTCATTGTGTACAAGTTGGTCATTAAATCCTCCTGCTCTCCTGCCCTTGCAGTATCGGTGCTCTGGTCGGTCTGTCCATTGCAGCAGTCGTCCTCCTCGCCTTCCTCATCACTGTGTGCGTCCTATGCTATCTTTTCATTGCCTCAAAACCACGTCGTCTTGACAACGGTCTACCCCTGAGAGTGCCAGGTAATGTCATAGAAGACAGTTAAAAACAGCCGTGAAGTGTGTACAGCATGAAAGCTTTTCCATTTGCCCAGTATCTATACCGGACTGTAACCTTAATGCCCTGTGCGTCGTGATCATCACGTTCATGCAGAGAACAGATTGGAGGTGGTCATTTATTTGTGCTACTTTGTACACATGTGCTTTTCAGATGAAGATCCCATTGAGATCTCTAATCATCTGGCAGTGCCCAGAGCCACTGGTCCACAAGGATTGAGGAAACATTTCAGCCGGAGACTGGACTGTGATAACCAGCCCACAGATCCAGAGAGATTGTTTCAGAGATGCTTCACAGCTACACTAACCAGCGTGAAGGTGGAAAGTCCTTGATAGATGATCCAGGCTGAGCGCAAGTATGGAACAAGATCAGCTGTCTGAGAGGCAACAGATCCAGTGAACCTGAAGGAAAAGAGTGTTTGGACTACATGGATTAAAGCTTAGACACTTGAAAGCAAGAAAGAAAGTGCAAAAATCAACATAACACCAAGTAAAACAGCACTACTTTTCATTGCAAAATCTTTGCTTTGCAAATTTCTTTTGGGACTTTACCTCCTCTGCTCTGCAATTGGCTGCCAGCGTGAAAGGAATTCAATTTGTTTTAAAACAAACAAGGAAAGAAAAAAAAACGCTGTAACCATCTGCTTTGCATTGCTTAGCTTACTCATAAAATTCTAGATAGATGTGTTTGTTGTCATATACATTGCTACAGAACACAGCTCCTCTCAAGGAGTTTAATGAAAACTTGCTTTGTTGTTCCCTGAACAGCCAACAACAAACGTTACTAAATAACAGAAACACAACAGTGAAAGAAGTTGATAAACAAAAACAAAGTTAAGTGAATTGCACTGTGAAAAAAAAAAAATGTTTGTGCACGAGTGTAGTCTATATAGACAGATGGAGGCTAATAGTTTAGTGTCAGTGGGGGGGCATTCTGATGGATAAAAGCTGTAACTCTGCCGTAACACTTAAGTACTTGAGTACACACAGAGCCATAACCTGTGGTGGCACACACAAAGGGCAGAATACTTCAAGTGAATGTGAAGAAGATGTTGCCATGGCAGGAAACAACATCAACGGGAGAAAACAAAAACAATCCCAGTGCGGAAATTTTACTCAGGGACTCAAAAAAAAAGAGCAAGCGGAAAGTGGGCGCAAGGGCTATGAGAGTCCCTGAACACCTTGGATGACAATTAATAAATATACCTTATGTTGATTGATGCATTACCGAGTTCTTTGACTTTATCAATGCTGCTAAGGGTAATTGTGCAACATACATAGATCCGGATGCCAGTGAGCATCCGGATCTGGTTTATATGTAGAATAGATAAAATCACGGATACAGGTACAAGTATACGCACAGTATGGTACAGCACACAGACTTGATTTCCTGAGACTAACAAAAACAAAATTGAATATGCCAACATAAGACTTGCATACAGTGTATACGTATATTGTAATTTATTTTTTATATAACCAGCAATTAATATCACATTTTTTTCTTTGTTATTCAAAATCATACTGTGATGTTGTTCATTTTGAAAGTAACTTCAAAATAAACAACAGAAACATTGTTTTGCAGAGCTTCTACAGTACAAGATGGATCACACACATGTTCATGTGAGGTAAATCTAGAGCAGTTATTCTCAAATATGTATTTTCCTAATACTAATATGTTTACTTACAAACCACTGTGTGTGTTGCTGTCACCTAGTGGCAGCAGCATATTTCTGTCCAGGGTGCCATATTCAATTGTTAACCTGTCACACAGGTAACTAACGTCTCTTAAGGTTCCAAGCAAGATATTGCTGGGGGGCCCCACCCATCACTGTTTTTTTGGCCCAAAAGGGGGTCCTGCCCCACTATTTGAGGAGCACTGCACCAGAGCAAGAGCATCACCATCTTAAATAATTAGTAATAAGTTGTCGTTTTTCTGTTCGCTGTTTTATGTTCTCTCCTTTTTGTGGCTTTGCTCAATCTGAGAACACGCAGATCAGGAATCAGGTGAAGAACTGTAGATACGAATGAATGTAAAGGGTTAACTCTACACGTGCCCAGGGGTTTACTGTCCAGAGTGGACCAAGAGTAAGCTATGTAGAACTGCATATATTGGCCAACTGGTGTAGGATGTCATGTCATTTCTGACCTTTAGAAAATCAAGGAATGAATAGATTAAAATCAACAGTAGATTTAATCAATATATGAATGAACAGGAATGGAAGTGTTACAAAAACATGGCAGTTAACATGCCAACATGGGATTCTTGGCTCTGCTGGTCTAATTACAGCTGCCAGTGTCTGACAGTTCGAGATGCCAAATGTTAAATTGTATTCATCAAGGCTGAAGAACCAGTGTTTTGCGATGTTTGTTTTAATATGATGTTGTGTTTATTAAGAGTTTCAAAAAGCAACTACATCTGTGCATTATAACAATTTGTTTGTTTCTACATTTGATTATCTCCACGGTGTTCACAGCCACACAAGTGTGCTCATTCATCCCTGTGAATTAAAAAAAACAAAACAACTGACAATATGTTTCATTTATACACCACACTGTCAGGAATTAAACGGACATATATATTTTTTTATATAACCCATTTAAATTCGTCTTCTTATCAATTTCTAGGTCTCAGGGCAGCAATCTCCATCACTGCCAACCAAATCCCACTGCTTCATACTGTGAGGTTTCCAATGTGTGGTGAGCCTCTTTGGAACGGTTAGGGTTATGTGGGTGCAACCTGGCAGCTGGTGGATTTGAACGTGAAAACCTTTCCCTTCCTTAACTGCTTGTACACCAATGCCCTATTTTCATTATATTATATTATATTATATTATGTAATATTATATTATATTATATTATATTATATTATATTATATTTATTTCTACTTTTTCTTCTTACCAGAGAAGACAAAATGTGCTTATACACTTGGCTGCCCATCCATCTGTGATCATTTGTATTGACATACTGTCCTATATACATAAATCAATGTTTAATTATTTCTGCCATATCCACCTGCAGTGGACATATTTATTTCATTGCTCCATTGAATTGTTATACTATTAAGAACCATAATGTAATATGTATTTTTACTTGTACAAATCACTGTATGAGTTGCAGTAACCTAGTGACTTGAAGCCCAGAATGTTTTACCAATGATTAGTGGTGGCCTCGTGAAAGAACCAATGACTACCGGCAAAGTCTCGCACAACTAGCTTCTTCTGTAGCATCTCAGTTCTCTCCTAAACCTTTAACTCAAGACATGTTTTGAGGGTCATAAGTCTTTCTATGTAGAAGCCGTAGAAACTGAACAGAAACAGAAACAGTGGGAGGATATATATATATATATATATGTATATATATATATATAAAACTTTACAGTTTCAAATCATGCAGTCTGTGCTTTCAGCCATTCAGTCGTCCTAGCAGCTCTACAGCCTTATGTTGACACCAATCTTTTGGTGTTTAATGACGCAATTCAAAAAAGTAGAAAGTCAACGGATGCTACAGAGCAAAAATTGAAACACTCTAGAGCACAAGGGAAATTATGGAGAAATGGCATTTTCCCTCATGTTTTCCCCTATCTTGGCTGCTTGTGAGGAACAGCTGGAGTGTTTCTGTTTAAAATGTATCTATATGTCACACAGTTACAGTTGCCAAAGTCTCAAATGTGTTTTTGTTCATTAACATGCACATATTTCTTCTGAATGTCAGTATATGTCCAGATTTCTAGCTGAAGTATTCATGTACATTTTAATAAATCAAGCCGAGAGCTTCAATTTGTTTCTCATATGGCGTTGCAGTTTATGATGTACTTGTATAAATAATGCACTTTGAAGCTGTCTGATATCATGCGCTAATAATTATGTAGTGTAATTATCATGCCTCCTTTCCAATGCTCACCATGGAACGCGCTGAATGCATTAGTTAAATTGAGATATTTCATGTTTAGACACATTTTCTGGCATGATTTACCACTGAAAATGAGTTACTATGACATGAAGTGCTTGCACATTAATAACAATGTCAAATATGTCAATGAAACCATCCATTATCGCTGCACTTAACCCAAGACCCTAAAGCCAATCACACTGTGATGATTGAAAGTAATTCCGTAAAACAACCCCTACCATTATTTACTCTCACTAATTCAATACACTGCATTCTCCGTCGCTATGGTTACAGCTGAAAGTTTTAATGCAGACTTAGAATTACATTAAAACCAGACACGGCACAGTTCCAACAGGAAAAAGGGCAATAAAAGTAAGAAAAGTAAATAACACTAAGTCATCTTTTTTATTTTCATGCAAATAGACATCTTAGAGTATATTTACATTTATTATATTATTATATGTGGCAGTGGTGGCCTAGTGGTTAAGGAAGCGGCCCAGTGGTTAAGGAAGTGGGTCCGTGAGGTCCCCGGTTCGAATCTGCCAGGTTGCCACTGAGGTGCTCTGAGCATAGCACTGTCCCAACCCACATCACTTCTAGTGGGTTCACCACCCACAGGAAGGCTCACAATATGGTGCAATGTGATTTGGGTGGCGTCAACTGCCCCTGGCGCCACCCCTGCGGCCCAGCAATGGACAAGCAGAAGATGATGAATGAATATTATTATATATAAAATGTCTTTTTTGAATCATTGAACAGCCTCGTGGCCACTAATGGCCTGTGGGCCATAGGTTTGAAGCCCATGTTTTAATAGACACCAGAACAGATCCATTATAAAGCAGCAAAGTCTAAAATAAATAAAAAGTGTGTCCCTACCTATGGGGACTAATGGGTCTCTAGGGGGGCCCATGAAATAGTTTTCAGTGGATAATACAGTAAGCAACTACACCCAGCTCTGCCTGGTTACCTGTTCTTCCTAGGCATGACAATTAGCTGTGATTTAGCTGTGGTTTAGAAACTTTCTGAGGTTTCCATTGTAGCATAGAAGAGCACAATGATGTGCAAGGAAGAGAACGGAGGAGTGAGCTGTTGGTAGAAGTCAGACTAATAAAGTAAATCCAAACTCTCCAAAAGACACATGGAGAGGTAGTGGAAATCAGTTTCCATAGAAAAGCACTATTGACTTGGTGCTCTCCAGGACTGAATCCCTGTGGAGGTAGAGTATAATACCGTTTTCTCATTCAATTTGGAATCGAATACCGAAGTAGTTTATTCGAGATTCGATCCTGAATGCAAAGTGAATCGAATGTGGGTTAGTATCAACTAACCCGCATTCGATTCACTTTGCATTCACATTTACCGTTTTCTCATTCAATTCGGAATCGAAGACCGAAGTAGTTAATTCGGGATTTGATCCCGTATTAACTAACCTGCATTCGATTCACTTTGCATTCACATTCAGTATAATTTGGTATTCGCTGCGCATTCGATACCCGCTTTGCATTCACACACGATAAGGAAGCGAATAGGCATTAGTCTAACCATGGTGCAGTTTCAATTTGATCACGTGGTTATATAACGAGAGCTCGTTAATATGCGGTTAAATTCAACATGGATTCTGTCAACAAACGCATGTGCAATTTTGAGGAATAAATGGAGCAGGTTAAAGAAAGATCAAGGCGACGTATGAAAGCGATGAGAAGGAGACACAAAGAACGAATGAAGAAGATAAGGAGAGAAAATATGAGGAAATGTTTTGTAATCCTGTTCCTAATAATGCAGCAACATCTAGTGGTTGACAAGGAGATGAGCCGCTCCCGTAGTATTTTATGAGCTCGTTAAATACAGATGTTGTGTTCACACGCGAGGAGCGACAACTGTTATACTTTTTATTGATTTACACCCATATTAGTTAATTCAGTATTGAAACTCCCGACTAGAGGTGGATTAGTTAATGCGCATTAGTTGAGGAGCGAATGCGTGTTAGTTTGTAATGTGAATGCAAACGGGGAACGACACTGGCTTCGCGTCGCAGCGAATACCAAATTAAATGCCAGTGTGAAAACAGCATATGTGACCCAGGAACCTTACACTATATGAGATAATAAAAACTAGCTAAATATCTAAAAGTGGCAAGTTAGCAATGCGTGTACATAACATAAACAGGGAATAAAATCACCACTGCCACCCAATCACATTGCTCTATTCTGTGAGCTTTCCTATGGGTGGTCAGTCAAAAGTAAATTATTTGGGCAGCGACACAACTTCTATATTATTATAATTATTATTAGCAGTAGTAGCAGTGGTAGTAGTAGTAATAGCAGAAGTGGTAGTAATATTAATAATAATAATAATAATAAGTTAAAATAAAGGCATAGGATATTATAAGGTAAGAAAGAAAAGGAGGATGTTAGATTCAAGTCAGTTTGATAAGAGAAGGTGAACTTTAGAGAAGAATGTGGGGATGTGGCCAATATTTTCAGCCTGGTATAAGTAAAATTATTAATACCTGAATGTATCGGTATTATTATTATTTTTTACCATTAATTAAAATCAGATGCTGCAAAGCCCGGGTCTCATTAAACACATTGGAGACCCTGATAGTGTCCTGCCACTTTGACCGGATAGTGACGAATGATGTCATCAAACTGCAAATGAGGGCACAACAACAATGCTCAATGCTACACTAGGGTCTGCATTTTATTGTGGGAAACAAAACTGTAATTTGTAAATACTGCAAGGAGAAGGTCCTGTGAGAGTGGGGGGCAAGATATCAACACTTCACCACAGGGCGTTTTTATGCAGCCATGTAATGCAAAACAACTAAGAACAGACTCATCTAAAAAACAACAATGCATCTGTCTCTAAAAAACACCAAAAGTGCTGGATAACCAGGCCTTGTGGTGTTTCTGGAGCCATGCCTTGTCATATCTAATCGTTTTCGCAAATATATTTCGTACGTTCTGGAGCAGTTGGTGGCCTAATGGTTAAGGAATCAGACTTGGGTTCGCAAGGTCCCCAGTTTGAATCCCCCTACCGCCAAGTTACTACTGGGGTGCCCTGAGCATGGGTCCCCCCACACTGCTCCCCTGCTCACTACGGTGATGGGTTAAATGCAGAAACATAATTTCCTGAAGGACACTCCCTAGGGCTCAATAGAGTTCTAATTCTAATTCTAATTCTTACTTATTAATGCTATAGTTTTAATTTTTTTATTTATTATTTATTTTATTTACATTTGCGTATTTGCACATTAAATTAGGACTGCCTACTTTTTTCAACTGAGGCTACATATTTGTCTGTGCGTCTTTTTTATTTGCCGATTGTTTATGATGTTAATGATTGTTTTTGGAAAGTTGTTCTGTCCAACACTAGACATTATTTGTTTACTTTAAATGCTGCACAAAGGTTACCACTGAGGTCCACCAAGTATGGCACCATCTCCACTCACGACTCCCTGGCGCTCAAATTTGCCCAGTGTTCACTTTGGTGATGGGCTTAATGCAGAGATCTAATTTCATTGTGTGAAGTGGTGCGGATCACAATGTCATAATGACAAGGACACAATGACAATTCCTTCCTTTCTCCATGTTGGCAGCAATTATCATCGGAAATCCCTAGCATTAAGTATACCTTGAAGGAAGAGAAGAATGACCAGAATCTTACAGCAGCTGTTGGATTTTATCACACCACCTGGCTATGAGGGTGCAGAATGCCCAAGCTCACCTATGTGAGGAGAGAAGAAGGCAAGGCAAACAAACAGATCTGAGTTTTTGTGTATTTCTTATATTTTTAAAATGAATTACCCAGGCTGTTTTGAAGAACATACTAGGCCATTTTAGGCCCACAGGCCATATGTTTGATATATCTGAGAAGGATAAACATCAGATCTTCTTCTCTTTTCGGCTTGTCCCTTTTTCAGGGGTTGCCACAGCAAGACAAAAATTTCCATCTCACCCTGTCCTCTGTATCCCCAACTCTAACTCCAACCACCTCCATGTCCTCTCTCACTGCATCCTCTTTGGCCTTTCTCTTCATCTCCTACCTGGTAGCTCCATCTCCAGCATTCTTCTACCAATATACCCACTGTCTCTCCTCTGAACATGTACAGACTTCACAAAGACCAAAACCGCCATGTTGCCACTGAGGTGCTATTAGCATAGCACCTTCCGGACTCACAGGAAGGCTCACGGTATGGTGCAGTGTCATTTGGGTGGCGGTGCTGGCAACAACCTTCCATGAAACCTAGTTATGGATGAGGATGATGCATTTTAACACTAAACAATTTTATATTAACGTAAATGCCTTTATAATAATCTGTAAAGTACAGTCTTAATATGAGAACGTCCTCTTTGATTGAACCAAAAATCCAACTTATCTAGAATGCAATTGTTTCACTTGAAACATACTGTGCTAGCTTCGATTGAACATCTGCTGCTATCTGGACTGTGGGAAATTGATATCCCCCATTCATAGGAGGGGATATCAATTAATAGTTTAACATCTATTAATGAGACCTTTAAAGAGCTTTGAGCATAATTGGGTGAAATAGCCGTTTAAATGCTCAGCTTGTAAAAAAATGTGTCTTTGTGAAAAGTTATAGAGACCCAGTTATAGAGATCCATCAATATGTTACAAACACAACAGGAGTAAGCTTTGTTGCAGTTGCACAGTAGTATCACTTCAAACTTCTTCTTCTCCTTTCGGCTTATCCCGTTTTTCGGGTGTTGCCACAGCGAGTCAACACTTTCCATCTCATCCTGTCCTCTGTATCCTCAACTCCAACTCCAAACACCTCCATGTCCTCCCTCACCCAACCATAAATCTCCTCTTTGGCCTTCCTCCTCGTCTCTTACCTGGTAGCTCCATGTCTTCTCCCAATATAACCACTGTCCCTCCTCTGAACATGTCCAAACCATCTTAATCTGGCTTCTCTAGCTTTTTCTCCTAACCTTCCTGTCTTACATTGTTCCTGATCCTGTCCATCCTTGTCTCTCCTACAGAGAATCTCAGCATCTTTAACTCCTTCACCTCCAGCTCTGCCTCCTGTCTTTTACCCATTCCTAGTGTCTCTGGTCCATACATCTTGGCTGGTTTCACAACTGTCCTGTAATCATTTTCCTTCACCTTAGCTGACTCTCTTCTATCACAGATCACTCCAGAGACCTTTCTCCAGTTGTTCCATCCTGCCTGTATTCTATTCTTCACCTCTCTTCCACACTATTTCATCTTTTCCCTCCACTGCTCTAAACACATCACTTTAAACTGAGAGACAGAAATGGTTCTGTTGAAGCATAAATGACTGAAATAACAACGTCAACCAGTATATGAGGTGAGAAGTGTAGTCCTTCTCACCTTTCTTCAGTTTTTTTTAAAATCTCTCTGTCAGTGGAGATCACTGCTAGACAGAGATGTTCACAAGTCACTTTTTCCAAGTCAAAGTCAAGTCTCGAGTCTTTATGCATGAGTCCAAGTCAAGTCTTGAGTCTTCGAGGGGCAATGCCAAGTCAAGTCCCAAGTCTTTTGTCCCAAGTCTCAAATAGCTGAAAAATTTCATATTAGACGCTATCCGAGATAATACTGCATTGCTGTGTTGTTTTGGATAAAAAGTATGTACTGTACTGTACTATAGGCCTATAATATGTTATTGCACACTACATCATCATTTAAGCTTGAACAATGTATTCTGTGAATACTACAGGATACATACGAACTGATTTGTGTATGTGTTCTTGTCCTTTTACCAACTGAACAAATGAAGGAAAATGACAATTTATAACTGAGTGCTGTATGTACTGTACTGTACTACAGTATAGGGTTATAATATATTATTGCACACTGCACCATCAAAATTGATCAAAGCAATGCACTGTGAAAGTGCAATGTGATGAAACCTTTGTCTGCAAAGGTGACCAGCACATATACACCATTCTGTGGCAACAATATTGAACTATCTAACAAAATATTCAACTAACTATTATCTATGTGCTGGGAAAGAGTTTAGACAACAGAATTGCATTTCAAAAACATCAATTCTGACAGTGTCTTTGCACTAACTTCAACTTATTTGTTTATTGCACTCTCCGCCGCAACTATAAATAACAGCATTTGTCTATAAAATAGTTCTAGGTACACCTCTGCATAACATTGTATCCTTATCCCTATCCGTTAACATATAGAAACAAAAAAAAGAGATAAAGTTCAACTTACAAGGATGTGCAATTACACTTTACCCCCCCAGGGGGGCCCGTCCCACACCCCTGGTTTAAACTAAAACAGCAGTTCATGCATAGAATTAAAATTAGGCTCAACACACGCAGGCTGCTACTTGCCGCTAAACGTAGTGGCCTAAAGTATAAAACATAAAGTTAACGTCAGGGGAGGGGAACTGTAAAACTAGCCAACAGACTATAACTGTGGCTGAATTAGTTTGCCCACTGACCTATCCTTGTGTGTTCTGAGGTGCCTGAGAAAGTTCAACGTTGTTGATCCAGCATCATTTATCTTAACGCCACACTCCTTACAAGTAGCCGTCCACTAACTGGATGTCTGATATAAAAACCTAAACTTGAGGCAGCACGAATGCATTACAAACCTTAGCACGTTATATGGTAAACTACTTCTTCCTGCGATTTTTCCATAGTGCTGGGAAACACATCGGACAAAGTGAAATAAGTTAAATGATAAAATAGATAATGATTTGATTATGGACTTTATTCACGACTCGCGAGTCATAACACTGAAGTCCGTGTCAAGTCTCGACTCTCACACGGCAAGTCTCAATTCAAGTCACAAGTCTTTGTTGCAACTTAAGTGCGACTCGAGCCCGAGTCTCAGACTCGAGTCCCCATGTCTGCTGCTAGAGTAGAAAGTTGTTGCTGATCACTACTGTTCCCATTGTAAATGTCTTTTCAGTGCTGAGAATGATCACTCGATGCTGTAGCTGCTCTTTGTGAGCACTTGCTGGAGTAACTTTGTTGCTTCAGGAACAGTTTCAATAAGATCCTTCTGGGCCAAAAACCTGAAAGCCGTCCAAGGGATTTTCATTCTTTCCTCACCACTGGTGATCGATACAGTCCAACAAGATCCCACAGTTTCATGCTGTTCTCCTGACACAAGACCAGAGGAGTGCGAGCCTCACAGTGCAGTCGTTTTCTGACCACTCATGATCAGAATACTTTGCACACATACAGTGGTTGATCATAAAAAATAAGCACTGTGCATTATATACACTCGCTGAAATCTTTATTTTTAATTCATATAATAAGTGCTGGAACATCTTAAAACATGCAGCTAGACAGCAAAAGTGTCTCTCTGCATACCATGCCTTCACAGCATAGTGATTTTGTTCTCTGGTCACCCCTAAAATAAATACAAGTAGAACTGGTGGTAGAACCTTTAGCTACCAGGCCCCTCTCCTGTGGACCCAACTCCCACTCTCAGTAAGAGAGTCAGATTCTGTCTTCACTTTTAAAGTGAGACTTAAGACCCATCTCTTTAACATAGCTCATAACCTAGGCTAGAATATGCATGTCCTGGAATAGTTTAATTATATGCTGCTTAGGCCTAGACTATTGGGGGGCATTTTCATTATCTTCATCTTGCACTGAGCACACTGACTCTGCAGTCTATTTCTTCTTTTTCTTCTTAGATTCACATTCTTTACTGTGACATGCACCCCTTTGAGGACTCATCAACTGCCCCCACAGTCCCCCACGTATTCCTGAACTTTGTTTATTTATTCAGCGCTTGAATGTGTATTGTATATATTGTATATTGTACGTGTATTTTGATATTGTATGTTCTCGTTAACATCTACTGCACGTCTGTCCATCCAGGGAGTGGATCCCTCACCTGTGGTTCTCCCTAAGGTTTCTAACCTTTCTTTTCACCTATTCAAAGGGTTTTTTTTTTTTCGGTAGTTTTTCCTTACCTGTGCTGACGGCCTAAGGACAGAGGATGTTACCAACCCTGGGAAGCCCTGTGGGACAAACTGTGTTTTGTAAACATGTGCTATATAAATAAAGATTGATTGATTGATTGATTGATTCTCCACGCTGAGTCTCAGCACCGAGCAGTAGTCTCTTCTCAGTATTTGATACGGTAAATGAGAAAATCAGTGATTTTAAAAACAATTTCAAGACAATTGAATTTATTTTAAATTTTTTATTTTCATGATGGCAGGTAAGGGCCGTGACTCAAATGCCTCCCCAGACTGCACGTCACTGATGTAGAGAAATGTTATGTTCAGACCAGGCTCAACTACTTCCTGAAATTTGATGGTGATGCCAGGATATGAGAGGATGGATGAACTGAGATCCATCCATCCATCTTCATCCCCTTATCTTTTTACTGGAATGAGACAGGCAGCAGTCTCTATGACTAATCCCAAATCACACTGCTGTGCACCAGGCCCTGAAAGGTGGCAACCACCCCACGATCTTTGCCCAAAAGATAAACCGTGGAGCTTCACACCAATGACACGTTGTCTCTAGGTCAAAACTCCAATGAAAAGAGATCAATGACAAATAAAAGTCATGCTTAATCGCTGAAATGCTAAATGATTTTTACCCATTCCCTTTTCTGTTTGGGAGTTACAGGCATTGCTGAAAAGGGCAGATGTATAATGGTAATATAAATTAATTCTATAATTTGGACAGATTAAGTTAAAAGGCCAATTGTACCAAAGCCAATTGGCTGTATTCTCCTTATTCCTGGAGAATATTCAAAGATGATAAATATCGATGAAAAATGTCTCAACGGAAAGATGAGACCATTTTTCCTTCAGACCTGTGGTTTCCAACCCTTTTTGTCACAAAATAATGTTGACATTTATAACGTAGATATAAAAATAATAAATAGATTAAGGGGGTTCAAAACAGAAACAGTGAATAGCAGTGCAAATAATAAATTAATGTATTAGAATTAAGGTACTATGTAGTTAACCTCTAACCAGGGCTTTAAACCAGAAGTTGACGTGGAGAATTGGGTATTGATAGATGGTACTGTGCGGAGGGCGGCAGGGGGTTTGGCAGGGTAGAGGAGAGCTCTGGCCCACCACACTTCCCTCGATTCTTGACCCTCTTCGGTGGGCGAGGTGGCTCGCTCCAGCCTCTATCTGTCGTCCCTCTGGCTGTCTCTGCCCCGCTGCCGTCGCTAGCACACCGCAATGAGCAGCCTAGGTGACTCTGGTGCATTATGCGATCACACCCATTCGTGACAGCCCACCTCTCATGATCCTGGCACTTGGTTGGTTGCCGAAGTATGGTTCTAGTGTAGCGGTGTCGGGGGCATGTACGTAACTGAGGTATTTCAATAATAGACACTAGACGGTCCTTCGTCTCAACGTAACACAGGTGTTGTCCCTCACGGACCAGAACTTATTATTTAATATGTGCGAATGGTGAAGGGAGAAGTGGTGACATAAAATCCCCTTCAGTCAAGAAATACAATTTTATTCAAATGATTTTATTGAATAGCACATGAGCAATCTTCAGCCGATGTAACAATCAGGAAAAATTGATGTCAACAACTCTAAGATAGAGTTCAAAGATAGATGAGAGTTTTCTTCTCCTGCCCGTTGTTATCCACAATCCTCTTCTTCTGCTCCGTCTACAAGAAATACGACCCGTTTTTTTCTCCCTTCCTTCAAACTAAATTTTTCTGTTTCATCTAATTCTTTCGGTCTTGTTTTTCTAAAATAGATAAGAGTCTTCTTCGAGGGTGGATGAGAGTTTTCTTTGTCTTCTTTTTTTTTTCTTCTGTCTAACTATTTCTGTACCATCCAATTCTATCTGTCTTACTATTTCTTTTTGAATTTTTTTTTCTAATTTTAAATTTTTCAATTTTTTAAGATTGATAAGTCTTCTTCAAAGAGAGAGAGAGTTTTTCTCACCTTCTTCTTTCCTTCCTCTAGTCTAACTATCTCTGGGTCGTCCAACTCTTTCTATCTAATCTGTCTAAGAGAGATTTTTTGAGTTTCACCATAAAACTGATGTTTTTAAGAGTTTTTGAATTAGTCTGGATGCCTTCGTAGAATTTGTAGTTTCATGGGATTCTCAGAATGTCTTCCCATCCAACAACAAAGAGTTGCAAGTAAGAATAGAATAGTCTATTGCTCCTTACTGATGAAAACTGCCCCATTGTTAACATGGACAAACATATTGATCTGAGTGTCTGAAACTAACATTGGCTACAGTAAAAGGAGGTTTTTGTCTTTGTTTTTTTTTTATATTTATCTCCAAGTCTATGTCACACTTGCAAGGACAGTGCACAAAGAAAAAAGTGAATTCTGGGAATTTTTTTTTTCTTTTTTACGTGAACTCCTTGTTATTGTGACATTGTGATTTACACCACTGCACACAATGAAATGTGACCTCTGTATTTAACCCATCACCAAAGTGAACAGTAGGCAGCTTTGAGCGCCCGGGGAGCTGTGAGTGGGGACGGTGCCATGCTCAGTGGACCTCAGTGGTAACTTGGCGGTAGGGGGATTAGAACCGGGGGGCCTTGCAGACCCAAGTTCGCTTCCTTAACCATTAGGCCACCAACTGCCCTTTATATCCTTAAAATACCAAATTGGTCCGTAGTGATAAATGACATTGTTGGCATGGCTAGCAGAAAAAAAAAGGGAAAAGTAAACAACAGGAAGCAGCGCTGAAGAAATGAAAGAGCTGACTTATTACGTCAACCGAGATATTTCAAGGTCCACATATGGTTTCCTTTCTTCACAGAACGTCTCTTCCACCCCATCTTCATCGTCTTCTTCCTTCTTGTCTTTATTTACATTGCCTTACAGTAGATATCGTTCTATGACTCTTTCATCCAAAGCAGGTTTAGTTAAGGAGTCAGATGTATCGTGTATGATAGCAGGATGAAGAGTCCTATCACACCCAATCATCGGGTCGTAGAGTGTGATATTATGAGTCATGAGGTTTGAATTGATGTAATTCACTTATACAATGTAAATAGTAAGAAATCTCACACATACCCAGCTTAACAAGCTCAGTCCCGGGAGAAAAACGAGGTTCCACTGTACTTACTATGTTTTTTACTCTCATCATCATCAAACTAAACTGTGCGCTGAGCAAACCTGTCTCTAACCTGTCAATACAGAATTGCTTCATGAACTTTCAGTTTTGTCAGATACAACAGAGTAACCAAGCCAAATGAAGTGACTCCTTACTGCTGGAATCATCAAATGGTTCCCTGACCCTTTCACATTCATCTGAATTATAATGATTTTTTTTTTCCTATTCAGCTACAATAATGTGATCTTTAAGCAGCACAAAATTGCTTAAAAATGAAAGTAGACCAGAGTCATATGTACACCATACAGTCTATCAATATGCCACATAATGCCCTTCTCCTTGGTGTGATGGAAATGGTCATATTATCTGTATTGGCTTGTTTTTGTCAACCTGTCAATAAATTCTGAAAGCCATTGCAGCTGAAGAGCTACCAATTACAAGCAGATTATTGCTTCCATACTGTAGCTTTTAACACGCCTGCCTTAGAAACCAATTCCTAGGTTCAATTTCCTCTCTGATGTTGCAGCGTGATTCCTAATTGTAAAACTAATTAGTGGCTTAATTATTACAGAGGTGGTTAAGGGAGCACAGGCTTCAGCTGCTACACTCTGCACTGAGGTGATGGGTTAAAGGCAGAGGACGGGTCTCATCGCGTGCATGGGCGTGCTGCTCATCAGTGGCGATAAATCATTTTCACTTTCATTAGCATCGCCAGTGCCACTGTGATGCCACCATCTGGTCTCACGTCACAGTTATGTGAGGCCAAGTCAACTAGAGTCCATCCAACACTTTAGTTTTCAGTCCAGGGATTGGAGCAAACGTTTAACTGACATATTTCCAGGTCATTGTTAACAAACATAACTGAGGATGTCAAATTTTCAGTTAATGTAAAACGCTGAGAGAACTTAAAGTTACTCATTAACATATTTGCTGCAAGATTGCGGCTCAGGAAATGAGAGGCCGTGGCTCTTCCTGCGAACTTTGCTCAGAGAGACTTGTCAGAAGACATCAGCTTCAGGTCAGGACGAAGACAGAAACACCCGTGTGAGTGATCCCCTGTTCCATTTCCATTTTCCCTTGTTTCGGTTTATGATTTTAGGTAAATTAGAATCTCATTAAGTGTAGAAAATTTTAAGGTACATGTACTGGACTATACATGTACCTGCAGCTAGAACATAGCTTAAAATACACATACTATCACAGTTTGCTTGCTAATCATATATGTCTGTAGGTCAATAGATTAATGATCCACATGTCAATATTTTGTGTACAGTAGATAATGATTTTACTACGTAATTGAAGATATGGATAGTGATCCAAAACATATCATGTGACAGAGGCGGTGTAAATGAATCACGTGATTAGTAGTGTTTTAGCATATGTTAAACAACTTAGCTCCTCTTGGTTTATACCCATAAGGCAGTGTCGGATGCAGTAAGTAGTGAGGACCCAAATGCCAAAACTGGCAGAACTCTTCTTGAGTGCAGAGAATCAATATTTATTTGCAAAGAAACAAAAAAATCACATGCAAAAAAAAAACAGGCAGGAACAGAGCATGAACTGGCAAAAACAGAAAAACAGACCCAGACTTGGACAAACAGGACACTTAAGACAAACACCATCAGGTGACAGAAAACATGGAACAACGTCAAACAATGATCCGACAAGACTAAAGAGTGAGGGGAGAGGGGTACACTGTATATACCAGAGGGGCTCCAGGTGACAAGGGTGAGATTAATGACAGGTGACTGTCAACACACTGACAAGCAGCAGGCAGGAAGGGGAGACAGACAGGCCTGACAATAAAAGTTCATTTCAAAAGAATTCTTGCTGTTTTCTGTTACTGTCACTACATAACAACCGTTGGTGTTTCACGTGGGTGTCAAGGAAAGAATGCAATCTCTGTGTGAATTGACGTGGTTTGTGAATGCATAAGTGAAGGTTTGGACATGTTCTTTGGTCCACAAGGAAAGATTCAGCCCCGCTCGATGAATTACAGTTCTTTTTTGACAGACACAGAAATTACAAGTTGCCGTTGCATGGAAACCGGAATTAAAAACCTAGGTTTGCAGTACTGCAGCTGTATAATCAGATACGTTTGGCATACCTGGATATTTACATTGAATAGTTAATTATTTTTTTCTTGATTTTGTTCAGAAAGAGGCAGCGGTGGCCTTGCGGTAAAGGGAGTGAATTCCCAATACTTCAGATTATAGAAAGCAACCAAATTACATCCAGCGTAATCTCACCACCCACAGGAAGGCAGACAGTATGGAGCAGGGTGGCAGTTGTAGAGACTGTTGTCCTTGAGACGAGTTAATGGCTAAGAGAATAAAGATGAATTAATGGATGTTCTGAAAGTAGACTTTACCTGCAGTGCAGCTTGTAGTCTTGACAAATATAGAGATACTTAAAGTTTTCAAAAATAGACACTTCGTTAGACACGTAATTCATCCATCCCTTTTCATCCACTGATCCACTCCTGGATCTCCACGACCACCGCTCAAATTACACTGCAACACACACTACCTTCCTGCAGGTAGTAGGTCCACCTCGAAGTCAACCACCCTAACCAGGTTTGAAGCGTCCCCCGGAGGTGAATCCCAGAATTTAATATCAGAGACAGTGCTTGGTCCAAATGAAGGCCTTGTTTAATATTCATTAAAATTCTGTTTCTGGATGACGTAGAAGTGGGCAAGAATATTGTTGTATAATCAGAATCAGAATCAGAATCAGAATGCCTTTATTTGTCATTATACCAGCAGTACAACGAAATTGTAGCCATTCCAAGCCGTGCAAAGGAGCAAGATACAGGTTACATAGTGACATAATAAAAAGGAACCACAGAATAAGTGGCATAGAGCTCAGGAGAAATAAAATATACAAATGTATATATATATATATATATATATATATATATACATACAGAGAAATATAAAAAATACTTTGGGTTCAGATGGAAATGTACTTGTGAATATAAAAAGATATATAAATACCATACCATAAATACCATACTTCAATACAGTATGTGAGCAGGCTCTCTATCGATGAGTGGTAGAAGGTCAGCATCAGGTTGGTGTTGAAGTTCTGCTTCCTGAGGACTTTCAGGAAGTGCAAACGTTGCTGGGCCTTCTTGGTGATGGAGGTGATGTTCTCAGTCCAGGAGATGTCAGCAGAGATTTGGACACTCAGAAACCTGTAAGTGTGGACCCTCTCCACAAGCTCACCATTGATGTCGATGGGGGCTGGGTCGGTGCTGTGCTTCCTGAAGTCCATGATGATCTCCCTGGTCTTCCCTGTGTTTAGTGAGAGGTTGTTCTCCGAAGACCAGGCTGCCAGCTTCGGGATCTCATCCCTATAGGCTGTCTCATCACCTTCAGAGATTAGCCCGACAACAGTATTGTCATCCGCAAACTTGATGATTAGGTTGTAGAGAAGAGATAAGAGATAAACCCCGTACTGAGTGGTGTACTTTCAGATTTAATTATGTACTTGTACAACAACAATCAAACAATATTTCTACATTGGTCTTCACAATTTCGGAATCCAGTCACGTTCAGACTGGAGCTTTGACAATTACTGAATCAGACCCGTTGATTATCTTAAAAGTATTTAGTTTGATATTATTTTGGCAGGTATAAAAGAGACATCTTGGGATGGACCACTGGAGACGTTGCTGCTTTGTGGTGTGTTTTCTCTGTGGGAGTTTTATCAGGGAAACACATGCTGCATACATTTATGAAGAACACACAGGCTCCCAGAGACATCTTCTAGTGGAGGAGGACGACACCAAAGGAAATTTAACAGATGCTGAATGTGAGTATATTAGGTCTGAGGGAGCTCGAGCTTGTCTGTGACTGCCCTGATATCTCCAACTCTATTTCTCTACGTGTAGCTGGTGGAGTAAAGGAAAAGCCTTCCCTTGACTGGACTTATTTAGCTGCAGCCCTTGGCACAATCCTCACCCTCTGTCTGGCTGTCATTGGGGCGGTCAAGTTTCGGATCTTTCATCGCTTCCTGGCCACTTACAGACACTCCTTGCTCCAGGAGAGTGATGGAATCAGCCAGTACGGCCAAGAGGAGCTGTCCTTTCCTAACAGCGTGTCAGGGAGGGTAGGGATGCAGAGAGGAACAACGGGCGAGCTGGATGACGATGATGATGGGTTCATTGAAGATAATTACATCCAGACCAGTGAGAAAGACAGAGCAGAGAGGGAAAGAGCAGGGAATGACAACAGGGAGGAGGAGATGGACGACAGTGATGACGAACTTCAGTTCACCATAGACTGAAGAGAAACTTAGGCTCAGTCCCTTGAACATAGGATCAAGCTAAATTCTCTTTTACATTAATATCAACAATCTGTAATTACTATATATTAGATGTATCTCTGTTAATATTGTACACACATCCTTTTTACTGTCATTACACTGAATTTGTAAATATTTTTGATCAATATGTATAATAACCATATTGTTGTTGGACACATACAGTCCTGAAGTAATACTCTTGATCTGACAGTACGTTATACTGCAAATTAGGCGCATGGGTTCTCAAGGTTTCAGGTTCTAATCCACCATCTGCCCGGTTGCCACTGAGGTGCTCTGATCATAGCACCATCCATACCCACATGACTTTGAGTGGGTTCAACCACCCACAGGTAGGCTCACAGTATGGAGCAGTGTGATTTGGGTGGCAGTCGTGGAGTCTGCTGCCCCCAAGTTGGAATAAAAAATAAAAAAAAAACACTTTCTGGAATTTGTAGGAGTAACTAGGCAACCATGAAACCTTGTGGGACATGGTGATCTTGGACATCTTGTATGATATTGATATTTGTATTGTTTATCAATGTATTTGTATGTACTTTCGTCACCTTTCAAAATAAAGTAGCCATCTTTACATTTCCATTCAAAGCTTTGAGGTAAATGTGGTAAATGACCATTCTAGCTGCACATTTCTGGTTTCTGGTCCAATATCTCCAAAGTGTTTAGAAGCCCATTTACAGCAACCACCTGTCCAGTGTTCTAATGGTACAATGTGTTTGATCATTGAGTGGGAAGGACAATGGATGATTACGAGCCCTTGTGGTTTCTCTCATTGCTGTAAAGGGAGTATTGTTTGACGAAAGCAAAGTTTGATGAAACATATTATCATTTCAAATACAGGTACAGATACAAATATATATAACCTTGTCAGTGTCTAGTTTCAGCTGGATCAAAATGGTGATAATTTAAAGTGTGGTTCTAGGTGACCAAGTAATTTTAAAGCACATTGAGCCTGCCCTATGAAATTGAAATTGAAATTGAAATTAAAATGTGAAATAACACCAAAAGTAAAATTGCTTTTAATACTCCAGTTTGCACATATGCACACTTTAAAAAAACAAACTCCTCAGTCATAGCTATATAACAATCTAAGACTCCAGGCCACACCTGGGCAAACTATGGCCTGAGGGCCAGATGTGGCCCATTTGACATTTTGAGCCAGACAGTCAAACTTGTACAAATGGCCACATTTTTCTCGTAGATAGTAGAAAGGCTGAAAGTAGTATATCTTAGTTCACACAAATGCTCCAAATACCAAACCAAATGTTTTACTCACAATTGCTTTTGTCTGCCAACACCCCACATTTACAGTACGACAACTGTGCTGTTTTCTGTGCATTGTAAAATGTAATAAGTCATACAGTATGCAATCATGTGACCCCACTGGCATGTGACAGTGGTGGTAAAATTCTTGCAGGGTCTGACTGCAAGAGGTCAGTGTGGGGACAGGGGAGTTCATAGTAAACAGAAACGTAAAACCTTATTTAGCTTCCATATATAAATATATATCACAAAATATACATTTATAATTTTGTCGTGTTTTGTAGTGAATATATACAGAAATCAGAATTCAATAATTGGTGCCATAGATATGCAACATATTTCATGTAGGAATAAAAATGTTTAGTTTATATAAGAAATTATACAGCCATATAATTAATATAAAGTACAATGTTTTCAATGATGGTAGATAAAAAATAGATATTCAGATATTCAGGCCAAAATAATTGTCACTCTCATGATACTGTTGTGTTTTTTTTTTCTTTTGGGTATGAGTATATTTTACAGTGAACCAAATTCATGTTGATCACAGACCTAACAATGGACACTGAAACATCTGAAAGATACAGGAAAACAACAAAACAGTACAATGAGTATCAATGGAGATACAAAGAAAAATATACATGAAGGTTGAGTGGTGTAGTCCTGGGTAAAAACGAGTCAAAATTCTATACAATTATACTGTAACTGTCATTTGTTAGGAAACCTATGCCAATTCTCTCTTAGTCAGATGAGGCTAGTTCTGGTCAAGTACGTTTCCCATCTGGGTGGAGTGATCTGTGAGATATTATAAAGTCCATCAGCTTGATTTTCCCTCCATCTCATTCTGCTGAGTAGTACCATCCTCCTCCTACTCCTCTGCTCTCTTTTCCACTTAAGGTATTCCAACAGACTGTAACTCCCCACAGACAGAGCCATGACAAATCCAGCAGCCAAAAGCACAAGACCAGAGATCAACATTTCTCTTCTGTCTTGACTTTCACTGCTGATGGTAGAAACACAGATCAGCACCGTCCCGCAGATCATCACTGCTACACCAACAGTCAGAATCAGCATCGGATCGGCCCTTCCTCCACTCTTCAGCTGTTCAATTCTACGACGACTGCGCACACAGTTCATGTCTTGGATCGCAGAGCTGAGGAGCTGCTTTAGTAAAACAGCCAGGGCGAGGAGACAGAGAGTGGTGCCCACCCCAAGTCGCCACTCTCCGGACAAGCTGGTGGACGTGGACAACAGGCCCACCCCACCAAGACCAAGAGCCATTATGAGTACAACTGAGACACAGTAGCACAACAAGGAACGACGTGGATCCCTGGACCACCACAGTTCCACCTGGTCCTCCAAGGAGTTTCTCTGCATCACAGTGGGAAGCAGGTAAAAATTGGGGGCCTGACGTGGGGTCCGATAGAGTGTCTGCATCTCAGTCATGGCAGGACAGCAGCTCCAGCTGTTGGAAATCTGTAATAAAAACACTGTTAAAGGTTGGTACTGTATAGTACAACCCAATAACTCATAATCATTCACTGTATCAAAAACCATTGGCTTATTAAATCAATCCATTCATCTTGATCCTCATATCCATTACTCTATACTAAAATATATTACTGATGTATGAATATGATGTATGTGCTGCGTGATGAATGTAAGTTTGGATGCATGTATGAGTATGTACATATATATATATATATATGCATATATATATATATATATATGCATGTAGGTATACATGTATGTATATACAGTATATGTACATATGTAATGGCTTTGGTGTGCATCTGTGTCTATCTGTGTGTATGTATTGGTTATATGGATGACCAATATACTGTATGGACACGCTATATGTGCATGTATGTGTACATGCATTACATGTATATGTGTGTGCATCAATGTATGCATTTGTAGCTATATCTAGGTGCATATGCATATACTGTATATATTTATGGGGATATGTATGTATGTGTGTGGTACTTATGTATGTGTGTATACTACTTTACTTTTACTACTAATATTGACCTATATATCTACTACTAACCTACTGATCCACTGACATCCACAGTTCACTATTCAATCTTTACATATTCATCCTTCACTTATGTCGTTATTTTTTTATTATATTATATGTGTGTCTAATATATATATATATATATATACATATATATATATATATATAATTATATTAAATTATATTTCTCAGTTGTTCTGTGCTGTTCTGCTGTTGGAGCCATTATTTGCCAAAGCTCCTGCTGTTGGAAGTCTGTAAGAAAATAACATTGTTTTTACTTAAGTACATACGTTTTTCTCAAGATTGTAGCTAAAAATTACTACCATAAAAATACTTAACCACTTTATTATTAAACATTAATAACATTAATACATTTATTTGTTACTGGTTCACAGGGGAAGCAGACGACTGCCACCCAAATCACACTGCACCACACTGTGTACCTTCCTGTGGATGGTTAGCTTATTGGAAGTTATGTGGTTTGGCATAGTGTCATGCACAGAGCACCTCAGTGGCAACCTGGCAGCTTGCGACCCAATCAACAAAAAATGTTTTATTTATATTATTTATAAATATTGTATTTCTCAGGTTTACAGGTGTCGTTTACTGGCTTGTTAACATTAAATATTGTAAATGGGTGAGAATACATACACACACACACACACACACACACACACACACACACACACACACATATATGTACATATATATATGTATTCTTACATTAACATTTTAGTTACCCAGCAACAAACAATTCTAAATGCATTAGCAAAGAATGTAGAAACAAAATTAAAGGAAAGGAACGTTCAGAAACATTTTTGGTCAAACCAAAAATTTGAAAATCTTGAAATACCGTATAAGTTCGGAATGGAACGATTGGAAAAATATTTTGATTAAGAGCCCAGGTGTTGGTTCTTTGAAAATATTTATTTCGTAGAGAAAATAAGATAAAATAGTTGTTATTTAACAAAAATATCTTCATCCTTTTGACTGTTACCTAGTCCCGAGGGCAGCAATCTTTACGACTGCCACCCAAATCACACTGCTTTATACTGTAAGCCTTCCTGTTGGTGGTTAGCCCACGGCAATTAATAAACTCACTGATTAAGAAAAGGAGAAATGTGTTTTACACTGTACTGTTCTTTAAAACAGCAATCCTTTCACGCTGTTACATCACAAGTTACATAAGTCCGTTTGATGTGAGTCAAAACACCAACAAGAAATCTACTCTGTCCACTTACCCTCTATGTAACTATTTTTGGATACGATGACCTGGATGACTGAGAATGTACATAGAATTCTCTCATTTATGAACATTAAAAAATGCATTTCCTATCTGAAAAAAAAAAACACTGTTTAGTAAAGTCATCGTTTTAACTTAATAATATTTACAACATGCAGACACTAAGACAAATCCATGCGCTTTGTGTTAATTAATTGCAATTTCTAACTATGTTCTCTCAGTATATCCTAAATAACATTTGATATTTATTTCTAATGATCTCAGACTGATTGCATTTAGGATTAAATAATTACTCACCTTTTATTTCAAATGTGCTGCATTGCTGTTCATTCATTTGCATTCCTATCCCAGCTGGAGAACCCAGGTTTTGCTTAGGATAATTCCATTTGGTTGAGTAGAATTGAATAAAAAGAATCACCTGAGGTCAAAATAATCCTATACAATAAAAAATCATGTTCATATCTTTTCCAGTATCTCTGCCTATGGGCTTCAACAGGACTTGGTGATAAATAAATATACTGTTGTCCTCACACTCTGCCTCCTGGTGCCAGGCAGAAGCATGGACACTACCATCACCACCACCACGTCTCTGTCTCATTCTCTGACTCTCCTCACTTAAGAAAACAGAGTCATCGGGTTAACTGTGGGAAAGTAACAGGTCACAGTGGCATAGCAGTAGACATTGTCCATGATGTCGTCACACACAGCAGACTGAGCTGGTAATACAATGTGCCCGCTGCAGGAGGCATGCCGTGGTGTACTACTGGGATGTCTGGGGTGGGGGCTGCCTTGTTACATGTGACTGAGGGCAGAGTGATGTCAGCGCAAGCTGATAATGCTGTGTCTGTGGCCCTGAGGATGCTGTCATTCACACTCTCTGGTCAGCCTTGGGCACAGCTACTGCTTTCATGTGTTTTTCTTGATGAAATCCCCAGTGAGCACTGTCTCTGAGTCACACACTTTAAGCATAAAATACTAAAGATGGAAAATGAGGAGTATACTGTAAAACACAACTCCTTCTTACTGTCACATTGTGGTTCATGCTACTGCCGATAACGAAATGTGCATTTAACCCATCACCGAAGTGAACAGTGGGCAGGTTTGAGCGCCCATGGAGCAGTGAGGGGGGACAATTCCATGCTCAGTGCACCTGAGCAGTCGGCCATGCTCAGTTTCACAAGGCAGTTGCTGGATTTTAACCTGGAACCTCTACTGAACCCAGTTCTGATCTTCAGCCACTAGACCACCATTGCCTTCTCAAAATAAGGAACACTGCACCAATTTGTATGTCATATATATGCATATAGTATTGTATTATACTAAAAGTCTTACTGTGCAAAAACAATGTTAGAGTTTGTAATTAGTAAACACAAAGCTCATAGAATTGTCTTAGCGTGAATGTATCCAATAATATGTATATATTATTATATACATAACACATTATATACACACATACATATATGCATATATATATATAAATATATATATATATAAACAATGTATAATATATATACAAACAATGTTAGAAGTTGGCACAATAAATATTAAATAAACACAATTAGTATCCAATCATATGTATATATTATATGTATATTATTAAGGGAATCAAGCATTCCATTATTTATTCTCGAGGGATTAATAAAGTTCTATCCATCTATAAGGATTTGTATATTGTTATTAGAAGTTACATTTCACTTGTTATTATAGACCTACTTAGCAAAACAATTAAAAGTTCATTTTTCAAATGATGTCGGCAGTGGTGGCCTGGTGCTTGAGGAAGCTGATTTGGGTCCATATCATATAACTTCTTGTTCACCACCCATAGGAAGGCTCACACTATAGTGCAATGTGATTTGGGTGGTGCCAGCTACCTCTGCAACCCTGCGATGGACATGAAGATGAATTATCAGTACACGGAGTTGCCACTAGGACGTGTGAGAGATACCACATTTTTGAGGGTTTTCCCTCACAATAAAAATGTGGAAATCTATAGTCCCTAAGAAAATATAAAACTAATATTGATATTTTAATAAATACGAAATGAATGCTGTGTACTTGTCTGGTCGAGGTTTGAGTTTGACAGAACATGCTGACTAAAAGACATAGGTTTAGAACACCCTCTACTAGTATCCCAAAGTAGCAAGCTGAACTGAGATCGTACTTCCGGAAGAACAGCTGTGGCGGAAGTTGATTTGTCAATAATCGGATAACTTCAACCCTAGGGACATATATTTGTTTACACTAATATTTCTATTTAATAAGCGGAAAGCTTATGATGTAGTTTGTAAGCCCTTGGGTATTTTGGATTTTTATACGTAACATCTAATTTCACATTAGTTTTAACATCTAATTTCTTTGACAGATTTAGCTTTAGTTTCTCAAAAATGCGTGACTTTTGGAAGAAAAGACAATACAGTTTAATACGAAGGTATTAAAAATAATAGAATTACAATATTAATTATAGAAACTTAATATTTTTAACTGGTCATAACAACATTTTTTTGTATTTCCACCCATTGAATATTTTTCATTTTTATTAATGACATTTATTAAAGCGACCTAATTATGGATCATGCGCTAACAATTAAGATATATTACATTAGGGACGCTTTAGGCCGACAGAAAATACAATACCTCCCCCTGGTGGTCACTTTAGTAGGGTATGAGTGCATTATGGAGCACTATATTCTTGTTCTTATAGTCTTTCACATTTTTAAGTTGTTAAAGGTAAATAAAAAGTAACATATGAAGATTAAATATTATAATAAATTAATAATAAAGACTTGAGGTGATTGGAGGGCCAACACAGACAGGAAGGTTTGGAGAAATAGCTAGAGAAGCCACATTGAGAAGGGACGTATTTGGAGAACGGACACTGGAGGCTATGGTCGAAGAATGATCCGAGAAATGAAGGTAGACACAGAGACACAGAGAAAATGGGGTGATGGAAACGGTGATTCAAAGGGACAAGCCAAAAGGGAGAAACAAGGTGTGTAATATTTAATAAGAATTCCAGGGAGCAGCAGCCTCTGGATTTTAAAAAAGTAAATGTTAAAGAGTTGAAAACAAGTTCAAGCCTCTTAACATAAAGATGGAATACTTTCTTAATTCGTAAAGGAATTAGAACTATTACTAATTGAGGTAGTCAGTTATTATAAGGTTGTGAGAATACCCCTTTTTAATGTGAGGTCCTTGATGAAGTCTCCTGAATTGGTGTACAAATTTCTTTGTGTAGCAACTTACCATGAGGAGACTTGGCTGATCTCACATGCAGGTGTAACATGATTCAACATGGATTAGGTAACCTGGGTGTATTGAGCCAGATCATCAGTTTTCCAGGTTTCTTCACCCAGATGGAGGAAAAGTGGAAAGGACTCAGTGAGCAGACGTGGCTTTTCATGCTTCAAGAGTAGCTGTTAAGATCTTCTTGAACATGGTCCTTGAAACTAATTACTTAAGTGCTGAAGAGGCTACCAGGGGATAGTTAGACTGTTAGTGAATCTGGTGTTTTATCAATGAAGTGCACACCTGCAGAATGAGTGAGAGCAGAGGAACGGAAGCAGGTTGGTTACTCAGCAAATGTTCCCCAGAGTGGTAGCAAATACAAAATGTACCCTGTGCAGCAGTGACACTATCAGCACCTACACAGATGTGCTTTAAACCTTCTTCATGAGGCATGTCCTGGGTTGACTTTTTCCCTGTCTCAATGTGAAAAACATGTCTGTCAAAGACCTTATGAGATATAGAATTTACAAGTATCAGCCAGAGTTTATTTTAGTAAAGCCTCAGCCTGCAGAGTCATACTGACATGTCTTTTTTCCCCCTAGAAGCTACAAAATACAAATACACATTTTTTTTTGTTTCCAATTCCTGTTGTTACTGATGAATGGGCTGATGCCAGGACTAGGAGGACCAGGACTAGGGGTATGATGACCAGGATCATAGCCTCGTATAACTACTGACATTATGACGGCTACTGTAAGAATTTAAATTTTCATTTCAACTGTGTTTTACCTTTTTACTTGTATCTTTATGCTCTGGTAACATCCATTGTACTGACTCTCCGTCCAGGGAGTGGATCCCTCTCCTGTGGTTCTACTGGTTGTCTTTTCCCTGTTAAAAGGTTTATTTTTCCCTCTGTAGTTTTTCCTTACCCTGATGGTCTAAGGACAGAGGATTATTACAAATTAACAAAAGCATTAAGGAAGTGCAATATTACATTGATGGATATAAACTGTGGCCCCTACATACTGCAGTAGTGTCATTGATTTGTGTAATATTACAGGATGTTGTAAAATTAAATCAAAGCAGTTATAAACACAGAGTGCAGCAATTGCATTTTATTGAAGCCAGGTATGTCCAACTAATATTTCCTCACATACAACTTCAGGTCAAGTGGGCTGGACAGTTTAACTACAATTTCAACCAAAATAACCATAACCTTCAAAAAGAAAAACGCTGAATCTTTTTTTTTTTCTTTATTTTAGACACCTGATGGACATGATTTAAGGTGCTCGATCCTTTGTTTTATAGTGACTTTTATACAGTATAAAAAGACCAAAAATTTGGCTGCAAACCAGGGTTCTCAAACTCAAGTAAGGTCAGGGCCACCACTCGCACCATCATTTTACTGATGGGCCTCGTCAGCTTTTAGTGTTTATTACAAAAAAAATCTCTTTCCCATAGATTCTCTCTAATGCAACGCTGGACCAGAGGGAGACTGTGGATCAGGATTTTGAGAACTATAGGATTTACCATAAAATGTGCAGAACAAATCAATAAAATATTATTTTAAATTCAACTTTTACATCAAGGTTGGGGCCGCAAAATGCCGCAAATGGCCCAATGGCGGCAAGTTTGAGACCCCTGATTTTAACGTTTAGCAATAAAGTTAATCTAATTTATATCTAGGAGTCTACCTTTTATCAAAGTCAGAACCCTAGTATTATATAATACCTGTATTCTTAATTTGATAGCCACAATATTTCGGTTCATTCATTCATCTTCATCCGGGCAGCAATCTCCACAACATTTGCTCAAATAACATTGCTCCATACAGTGAGTGTTCCTACAGGTGATGAACCCACTAGAAGTTATGTGGTCGGGACGGTGCTATGCTCAGAGCACCACAGTGACAACGTGGCAGCTGGTTTGGTTGATTCATTTGAGAAATATTTTATGAATGCACGGAAAGTTTATAAGATCTGACTGGCCCTATGTTGGTATACTTACTGTATACTGAGTCTGTTTACTACTGACGTTGTTTGACAATCCTCTGCATGTAATCCTTAGAGGGACTAAAAGCATTTTCATTTATTCATGAGTCATTCCTTGTGGCAAATTGAGTGTAAACTAAATCCAGTCTGCGTTGGAGGCTAAGAGGCTGACAATCAGATAAACCAGAAACCTTTTACAAACAACACCAATTTATACAGCGTAAAGCTTAGTATAGTGAGACAGCTTATACAGGATATAGGAACTTTACTTGTGATAATTGTTGGTTTTTATGTAGCATTTAACAGTTTGTATCAGCTTAACGAACAGTTTGCTGGTAATGGCTGATTAGATGGTGGTCCTGATGATGGTTGGAAATAAGCTAAATTGCCTTAGCACTCTGTGAATATCACATCATTAGCATGATAATGTGTGTGCTGATTTGTTTTTCCACCTTTGTTTCACTCTAATTCCTTTTCATCCGCTCTGTGCTGGAATTTCTCAGGTGCAACTTATTGTGAACCTTTTCAACGAACGTTTCCATCTGTGTCCGAGCCTCAGCAGAGGAATTGCAGCTGACTTCATTTTTCGTGAGTTTGTAAGTTTTTTTTTCACTTTAGATTTGGAACTCAGTATTTGATACAATTTGAGATTGTAATAATCAGAATCAGAAAAAAATGTACCATCCTGAAGGAAATTGTTCAATAATGTAATCTTTTTAAAATTGAATTATGATCAGAAATGCTTTTCAAAAGAGGCAGTGGTAATGTTGATAAAATATTCTCTCCTGCTGTTATATCACAAAAATTCAATATATGTTAAACAAACATATTGCTGTACTGTTTCTGCTATTTATAATAGCAGTGCGTTATAGTATTTATACTACAAAATGAAAACAACCTTACAATGACTTGGTTAAATTCTATATTAAATTGAAATTGTGACATTTTCTGAATGTTCACCTCAATTTTTATTTTACCTATTTGTTTGGGTTCAAATGTTACTAGCTTTATTGTTGACATCACTAAAGTGCCTTATAAGTGCCAAAATGGTCACACTCAAGCAATGTAAAGTAATTATGCTTTCAACCAGTGTTATTTAGTCAGCTGTAGCACTTCATTGTGTGATGCTTCAAATGGAACCGGCAGTGTTGTAAACCCCTGAAGCAGACATGTTTTACACCTTTCAGGGTGATGTGCATGAAAAGAGGATGTTAATTAAATTGTAGATCCAGGACAGTTCTTATACTGCTGCATAAAAATTAGTGCATTAATTCATCTTTATCCACTTGTGCTACAGGGTCTCAGGAGTCACAGTTTTAACCATTTGTCAAAGACATTTTAACCGCAGGCATTCGATGACCTCATTGTTTTGTGACGTCAAATGAACACGCCTCATATTAGTGACACCAGGACTTGAGAATTCACACATGTACATTATATCAGCCTTGATATAGGCTCATCTAGCAACACTTAATTTCCAGAATATTTAAATTTTTAAATCATTTATTCTTTAATTGTGCCCTTGGCCAATATTGACATTTATCGATTCTGTATCTGGGAAAGAATATTTTCCAGAGTACTGTGGTCGAGTTTTGGGACCAATTGTGGCCCACGGGTCCAAAAGTTTGCCCATGCCTGACTCAGACTATACATTAACATAAAAGGTAACAAACACAATTACTAAACACTGAACATCCTGGGGCAGTTGGTGGTTAAGGAGGCAGAATTGGGTTTGCAAGGCCCCCGTTCGAATCCCCCTACCGCCAAGTTACTGCTGAGGTGCCCTGAGCATGGTCCCCCACATTGCTCCCCAGGCGCAGCCCCCTCCTCACTAGGGTGATGGGTTAAATGCAGTGGCATGATTTCCTGAAGAATACTCCCTAGGGATTAATAGAGTTCTAATTTATTTTATTTTTATTTATCCACTCAGTTGCAATTTTGAATTTCTTCTGGTTTTTGTTCCTGGTCTAACTCTGGAGCAAACATGGTCTTGGACCATGGGTTGTTGTCAGGTATCAAGTTACTGCTGAGGTGCCCTGAGCATGGTCCCCCACATTGCTCCCCAGGCGCAGCCCCCTCCTCACTATGGTGATGGGTTAAATGCAGTGGCATGATTTCCTGAAGAATACTCCCTAGGGATTAATAGAGTTCTAATTTATTTTATTTTTATTTATCCACTCAGTTGCAATTTTGAATTTCTTCTGGTTTTTGTTCCTGGTCTAACTCTGGAGCAAACATGGTCTTGGACCATGGGTTGTTGTCAGGTATCCTGCCAGTTCACAATTGCATACAATATAACTAAACGATATTGCACAGTCATACAAAACACTTGATACACGTGTCATTTCTCTCTGACTACTCAACCGTTGCCATGGGTATGTGACGTGACTGCAAGTCTTCTGCTGTGGAGCACGTATTGGCTTTTCACAGCCATTCAGAGCAGTGCTGTTAAGCAGATGTACAGTTAAGAATGTAGTGGTTAAATACTTATTTTCTGACTAAAGAATAGTCTTTCAAATCTCATTAAAGCATCATTGTAATGTTCTGACAAAAGAGCCTGGTTTCTGATTCTTATAGATATATTTTTTTCCATCCTATAAAACTTCAACCTAACAGTGTACCAGTAACCTTCCTGCTGCTTCATTTATTTGTTGTGGTTACCATGCAACCGGTGCAATCTACAGTGCGCGGACCCACCTCCCCCTTACTGCCTTGATCTGATAGGCTGTAAACATTAGGACAAAAATATTACGTATGTAAACCAGTGTGTCTTTGTCCATCTCTAGATTAAAAGGCGGATTATGTTATCACTCAGATTATGTTCATTTAAATGACTGCTGTGCTGTCTGTGGATGCTGTGACCTACTTTTTTTGCTCACTGTAGCCTGGAGTCTACAGTCCTTGTGACTACGATGCTCTTTACTTGCTCCATTGTGAAGTTGTGAGAGTAAAATACCAACGGCTGCCTTTTCACTTTTATTTTTTCTTTATTTGATCTGAGAAACTACACTTCAGCCTCTGCTTCACCTTGATATCATTTGCATATAGATGAGACTCACTTCATATTAATGCTCGGGGTTATAATAGTAACAGAACAGCACACTGTATAGAAAAACCAATGCACTTCTGTAAGGAGCCAGAAGAACAGTGTCTGTGACACATTCATATTTTAATAAAACTTCTCAAAAGTCTTGCTTTTTTTATTAAATAAGATTTTTGTCACTTTCGAAATACAATAATGATTTGACAATTGCATGAGCATGGCTGTTCATCATCTTCCCAAAGACCTACTCACTTTTTTTTTTAAATATACACTTCACTGAATGTATATTTGTATATACATGTATAATGTATATACAGGGCAGTGGCCTAGTGGCTTAAGGTATCAGACTTGGGTCTGCCCCCGGTTCGAATCCCCCTGCCACTAAGTTACCGCTGAGATTGGTATTGAGCATGGTATCGTCCCTACACACTGCTCCCCGGATGCTCATTAGCTGCCCACTGCTAACTTTGATGAACGTCACAATGATAAAAAAAAAAAAAAGAAATTAAATCTTTAATATTTCTAGAATGGAAACACACAGACAGGGAGGTTTGGAAAACCAGATTGATATTGTTTGGACTTGTTTAGAGGAGGGATTGGCAGAAGAATGATCCAAGAGATGGAGCTTCAAGGTGGGAGACGAAGAGGGGATTGATGGATGCAGTGAGTAAGGACATGGAGGAAGTTGGAGTGAAGTCCAGTTGCCAGTTTTCATTTACTCAGCAGAAAAATGCCCTAAATCAGTTAAGAATTCTGTTATGTTGTATGCATTTCTTGTCGGCAGTGGGGATACCAGGGGTTGCCAGGTTACCACTAAGGTGCTCTGAGCAAAGCCCCAACCAAGTAATTGATCTTGAACATTTGGGTACTTTCGATTTTCTTCATAAATCAAAAATAATAAACAAAAGGTAGCATTTTTTTGTATCCACTTTTATGGTTAAAACTCTAATGTTGCCGCGGCAAAAAAAAAAATGTTAATGCAGAAGACATTGGCTGTCTTGAAGCATTTTATTCTCCGCTCTTCTATATCCTGTTGACGGCCCCTCTGGTGTGTCGTCACGGTCGGAGCAGCCAGTGATTGGTCGAGAGAGGCTGAGTGAGGGAGGTGATCAGTGTCTGGCAGCAGCCGCGGCGTCGCAGCATCTCGTAAAGGAAGGAGACTGTCCGGGCTTTTGTTTTGTGGCCGTGAATGAGCTCCAACGTCTCCTCCTTCTCTTTCTCCTCCAGAAATGTGCATGGATTTAATGAGGACGTGGATACTCCTTCATCTGGTCATCCTCGGGCTTCATTCATCAGGAGGTGAGCGAGACGAGCGACCATCTCTTGTTTTTACACAGGTCTTGAGAGTGTGTGAATATGAATGAGGGGGAGAGATACGGCGCTGTGTGTGTGTGTGTGTGTGTAAGAGAGACAGAGACAGATTGAAATAAAAAAGTATCTTTACTAGGAATAAAAGTAACCCATAATCACTGTAGTCTATCCAATTATTATGTCACCATCTAATACATAGTATTTATTTTATTTAATCACAAACCTGAAAGTCCAGGTCTGCCATGTGTGCTTCATCGCTTCAGCCTCCATCCACATACTGCAACATCATCCCTAGCATCAACATGAGCAGCAGCCCCAGTAGATCCACTAGTGGCCCACAGACACACTCAGTCATCAGAGAATAACATTCAGATGTTGAGTCCCAACTGCTGCTGATTCATTAGACAGATACGCCAAACAAACAGAGAGAGGGAGGAGAATAGAAAACCTAGGTCCATGATGCTTCCAGCAGCTCAGCTAATTGACATGAATAGCTGCTGCATATTAATAAGGCATTCATTTGCAAATGTTTGAGCCGGTGGTGTTAATTCTTGCCTACATTCATCCATCTGGACAATGTTTTTTCTCTTGTTTTGTTTTTTTCCCTTTTTAAAAATATTTATCTTCTGCTTCTAGCAACGGATGAGTGTGAAGATGGACAGTTTCAGTGCAACAACAAAAGGTGTATTCCAACACTGTGGAGGTGTGATGATGACGACGACTGCTCGGACAACAGTGATGAGGAAAACTGCCGTAAGTGTTGAGTTCAATAAGGAAATTGATGAAAGAACTCATTAATATTAAATAGTGCCTGGTATTTATTTAGACAGCCACTTGAACGTCGGACTTCTCCTGGAACTGATCTGTTCTTATTTAGTTCACTATAAATCGCTTCAGTTGATGTTGAGTTTATTGGATTCAAGTTTGGCGTTTTTCCTGTCAGCCAACCGTACATTTAATACCAATGATTAACATAATATGGTTTCCTAATTTTGTATTAAGCCACATTATTGTTGTTGATGCATTCTGTTGGTTTTCTTTGAAGCAGACATTTGTGCTTGGGTCACAAACTGTGCTATTTAGCAGTGTGTGTACCACAGTTTAAATTGGAATGAGAATTGATGTGTGTGTTTGTTGTAATGTGAGTGGAGTTTAAGTGAGTAGGTTTGAGCGATCTCCAGAGCACATGAGGCAAGACCCACCCGTCCCCAAAAAATCTTTACGTTTAAATGCTTGAAATGCTTTAACAGTCTTGTTCTGTCAGTTAAACATAAAAAAATGCTAAGTTCTAAGGTATATATATAACCTAAGGCCTATAATCTTGCTTCCACGTTTGTGAACACAGTCTTAAATTCATAGTAAAGAACAAGTTAAGTTTGTAGTGAAAATCCTGCTCTTTCTTTATGGCAAGAACTAGCTTCTTCAGGGCGCAATAAGATTTTGGTTCTTAAGACGGTGTCAGGGTTTGACATGTAATTGTGCTCGATCAATCCAGTAGCCGTTTGATGACAACAGTGCATCAACATGGCTGCCTACACGGTTTAACTTTACATTACTGACACAGTTATTCTCCCAACAGTATTCTACAGTGGGCCAAATTTTTACATTTATGCATTTAGCAGACACCTTTATCCAAGGTGACTTATAGCGTATATCAACAATATCAATATCAAGCATGTGGTTCCTTTGGGAATTGAACACAGTACTCTGTGCTTGTCTCCCATCTAAAACTGCTTTCACTATAATTTTAAGGGGAATTTATAATAAAAACTTCTTGGTAATTCTGGTTACAGAAAATACACAATTTGAAAAAAAAATGTTGTCCTAAAGCTCTGTACTTCTCAACCATCTCAGAAAATCCCTTGTACCAACAGCTTAACTTTTTTGGGGGGTGGAGGGGCAGTGTCCCTCATTGTCTCACAATGCCTTTGTGGCTGTGCAGCTGGAATGTCCTGTTGCTTTGCTTTATCATACTGCTTCAGTAGACAACTGAGAATGTATGGAGATGAGAAGATATAAAAAATACATGTCATGGCACCAGAAGTAGCCCTGTTTGTGACTTGCTACACTATGGTAGGTGATTAAATTCCATCTTTCCTCCCCTTTTTATGATAATCTCGTTTGACCTTCAGCTTCATATCAGTGATCCATCATTAAGAATGACTTTGAGACAAAGTTACAATGAATTTAGCTTTCAGACCTGCAGCCCCTTTCAGTAAACATGACCGGAATACTAATTACACTGTTGTAATTTAGTGGATTATATTTATGTTAAACGATATTTGATGAGGTAGGGCAGGAAGCATGCTGTTGGTTTAGCAGTGTGACAACTGTGTGCTCCTGGTGGTATGACGTCCAACCCAGGAATAATGCCACTCCTGTCTCCCTATCTGAGAATGAGCCAGTAACCTAGATTACTTGACGTCCAACCCAGGAATAATGCCACTCCTGTCTCCCTATCTGAGAATGAGCCAGTAACCTAGATTACTGAAAAAAAAAAAAAAAAAAAGCAGACATGCTGCAAAATCAGTGAAGCAAAGCGCTACATGTTTGCTGTGCATGTTGTCTAGCGTCTGCGCTAATTTTGGCAGGGATTCCTCCACCTCCCACACACTCCTTGCTTTTCTCTTCCTCTACAGTTATCCTTGTTACCTTCTAAATAACACATTTGTGATCCTCAGTTGGTTTGTTTACGCGCACAATTGTTGGAGGTGATGCCTTGGATGGTTATTGTTTTTTTGCACTTTGAACATACATACTGTAGTAGGCTCACCACCCACAGCAAAGCTGACAATGGGGGAAGTAATGGGTGTGATATGGGTGGTGATAGCATCCTCTGCGACCTGGTAACGAATAACCAGATGATGATGATTGATTGAATGAATGAATGAAACACTAGTACCTGTTTACAAACCATGAATTATTTGTCTTTTGGGTTTTATTTCTTGTAATGAAGAATATGAATCGAATCTAGATTCATACTGGTTTTGACCAGTAGGCTTGGAAGGCTGGTTGTAGCACCCCACTGTTGCACACTGCCAACCCTTGAGGGAAGAATTTCTTTGAAATGGTAGCTGTCTCTTATACACATCAATGGGGGAAGTAATGGGTGTGATATGGGTGGTGATAGCATCCTCTGCGACCTGGTAACGAATAACCAGATTTCTAGTAATGAAGAATATGAATCGAATCTAGATTCATACTGGTTTTGACCAGTAGGCTTGGAAGGCTGGTTGTAGCGGTAAAACTGTACAGATGTTCCCCAGAACTACCCCAAAACATATTCTTGCATTTTCTGTTACAGTTACAAGAATTGAATGATTTGTCTGAGTCATAGAAAAAATGTAATGAAATTAACAAACTCATAGGATCAACTTAATTATCAGGTAATTAAGCTTAAAGAGTGTTAAGCGCCTGTGGACCTTGAGTTTGACATCCATGCATTTTAAAAAAGAAACATGTTTTTACCTGTCCCTGGGCTGTGCTACTATTTTTTTTTTTTAACCATGATGTTGTGTTTTTCTTAGCTTGTCAGCTTGTTAGTTTGCCCACAGGAGTAAAACAAAGCTGTTAGAGAACAAACTATGCTCTCAATGCGTTCTCACATATGCAGAAAGATAGTGTCGAAGAATTTGCTGTGCTAAATGTGGTTTCTGAAAAGCCATAGTGAAGCTTGGACATTCTTGTACCAATGTTTGAGCTGTAAAAAATGTACGGCTCTATTGTTGTGATTTGTGTATGTGAAAACATCTTGCAACTAATAAAAAAAAATAGGTCAGATGGAGCAATTTTACTACTAAAACATTAATGAATTAGTGGACACACACATCCTCCCATGTTCTTGAACACAGGCAGTTTGTTATGGCAGAAATTGATTTTAACTTGCTTTTATGAGTGATAGAGAACTTACCAAAAAGTCTGCTACTTCTGTTTACATAGAATTAGTGGTGGGTAATATATACTGTACCATTTACTTTTTTGTCATTTGTGAATAATTATAGTTAAAGTTTTTTTTTTATTTGTATTTATTTAAACGGTCAACAATGCCAAGTGTATCTGTGTACATGGAGTGTTGCAGCACAGAAGACGTGCATGTACAGTACATGTGCAAGACATGTGCATGTAAGTGTATGTAGGAAGTTACACTAGTAGATGTGAAAATGTGACGTACGCCTCTTAATTAGTTCTGATACCTTATTAAGGAAAAATGAATACCTTACACGCAGGCAGATCTGTCTCTGTACTTTGGACTAAGACAGGATATAGAACTGATCATTTCATAATACTAAGTAAAAGAATAGAATAACCAAAGATGTGCAACAAACCATGGTTTATAAAATATGCAGAGAGCAGCAGGCCTTCGAGGCAGTTAGTAATTTGTCAGCTCACTGACTGTTCACAGTCATTTCATATGCAGTATTAGCAAAAAACAATGACAACAAAAACAGGTATGCAGTTAGCTGTGCACCACACTGCTTCTACACCTTGTCAACCTTTAAATGTCAACCTACACTAGTCACTACAGCACTGTCCTATGTTCTTTTGTCCACATCTTCAACCCCCACATGTGACCAGATCCTTTCTGGGTTCACAAACACCAGAACAAATCTGACTATATGTAGGAATAAAGTTTTTTTCCGTATATGATACAAATCTATCTATTTATCTATTTATCTATCTGTCTGTCTGTTCATAGAAAATAAATTCTCAAAATTTCAAAAGTTCTGTTATGTTGAGTCAGGGCTTTTATAACATATTTTCCACTATGGCAGTTGATTGCATAAACTTACCCCACTGTTGCACACTGCCAACCCTTGAGGGAAGAATTTCTTTGAAATGGTAGTTTACAGTACAAATGCTTGACACATCACCCTGAGAAATGGAAAACCTATTATAATATGATACGTTCAAGGTTTCATGAGTTGTTTTGTGAATTTCACATTAAAAAATGTCCTTCTCAGCATGTCATTAGAGCCACCTGAGCGTTGTCGGTCAGTAGGAAGGTGCTCCTTTTTTTACATATTATCTGAAAGGCAAGGTAGACTTTATTTATTTGCTTCAAAGTAGAGATGTGAGATTCTGTTTTGTAAGTCAATCTTTGGTGGTCAGGGACTGTTGACCACCGAATCTCCTAACCAAGGGTGTTGAGCTTGTTTTATTCACAGGCCACATGCGAACCTATACTATGTAATCGGCCATACAAGTAGAATCATACGATATTTGCCTATCAAGAAGTGTATGTTTTTCACCTTTGTTTCATGCGTACAAGGTTACATTAACTGTATCTAGTAAATTAGATGATGATCTGCGATAGAAGATTGTCACCTTAGGTGAAAGGAAAGGATGGATGTGAAGCCAGTCATGATCTAGGGATAAACCTTCTTGAATCTTGAATAAGAGACACTTGCAATAGGTAGGAGACAGGAGGCAGAGCTGGAGGTGACAGAGAGATTCTCTTTAGGAGAGACAAGAATGGACAAGATCAGGAATGAGATGATTAGAGGGACAACACAGACAGGAAGGTTTGTAGAAAAAGCTGGAGAAGCCAGATTGAGATGGTTTGGACATGTTCAGCGGAGGGAAATTGTAAACATTGATCGAAGAATGAGCCTTTATGGAGATGCCAGGTTGGAGACAACAAGTAGATTTATGGATGCAGCGAGGGAGGACATGGAGGTGGTTGGTGTCAGAGCAGAAGATACACATCACTGGGAGATGGAAAGTGTTGATTCACTATGGCAATCCCTCAAAAAGGTACAAACCGAAAGGACCGGTGCTATGCTCCGAGCACGTCAGTGGTAACGTCACAGCTGGTTCAAACCTGGAGCCTTGCGGAACCAAGTCCGCTTCTTTAACCACTAGGCTACAACTGCCGACGTCTTTCTATTGAACAAAATATAGTTTGAAAAATCCTCAAATTTTAAAATTTGATTTGTTTGGGTATTCTGTATTCTGATTGAACATCCAGTTTTGGTCTATAGTTGGTATGTTTGATATCCAAGCTTTAAACCAAAGAACAAATAATTGCTTTATAACTAGGCAGATACTGTATATTAGGGCTGGGTATTGATTCAAATTTTCTAAATCGATTCGATTCACAAGGGTTCGATTCAATTCAATTCACGATTCGCTTTGGTTTTTCGATTTAGTTTTTTTCATATCAATTATAGTTCGGTACCAACATTATTCTCAGAAGAATCAAAGCTAAAATTGAAACTTAATCCATTTGCTAATAAAAAATGTATTTTTTTACATTTATTTCCTTCACAAATTTATTCAAGGCAGTCATATTAATCCATCATGCATTTTTTATTTAACATGACTTGACCCAAAATTACAAGTTTTCGATTTTTTTTTACATGCGAGTGTGTTTACTCGCACGTAACCACGTAAATACGTAATCACCTGTGGTGCATGAGTTCACGTAAAGTTGTTGGGAAAAGAAGAAAAAAAAAAGATCGATTTTTGGATTTATGTATCGATATCGTCCTATTAACAAAAAAATCGATTAAAATTGATTAATCAATTTTTTTAACCCAGCCCTACTGTATATATACACTTGTTTGGGTTCAGATTCAATTGGTAATTGCTGGATGTGTACTTTGTTCTTCAGTATTGGCTTTACTAAAGGGAAGAATCTGAATAAAATGCAGCTAAATTTCATCCAATCATTCCTTTATTAGCCATTGCCCTGACACACAAACACATGAAGCCTGGGGACCATCAAAATGCTCATGCCATGTAACAGACATTTGATTTGCCTATGTGCTTCCTGATCATTAAATGATCATTAAGGCTCCAATCAGACTGGATTAGTGTGTGTCACACTGCACTGGATAATGTGTGAGAGAGAGTAGAGTGAGAGAGGATCGAAGATGCGTGTGTGTGTATAATCATCCATCATCGTCTGTTCAATTCAAATATAAACACACAATTGAACTGCATCATTCAAACCACTTTGCAATTGATTGCAACATTTAAACATTGAAACATTATGTTTAAAAAAATGTATTTAAATACAGAAGTATATGTTATATTTTTTTGTGTATACATTTCTGTCTGTGAAGCATTTGCTTGAATGTAAGTTTTAGTAACTAGTATCTAGAGTAGATACCACCTTAGAGTTCACCCTCTATGATGAAGGACAGCAAGTGATTATAATATTCCCAGGTGGTTGTACCCTTGCCTCCTGTTGCCACCTTTATGAGGATCCACCATTTTCTCTACCTAGGCCTGGCTGCAGTGATGAAATATTGCTTTCCTGATATTGAAAGATGAAGCATACCTTTTCTTTGATATTCTAGTTCAGCGATTCTGTTTTCATATTTTTATTTACTGTTTGACCCTGACCTTGGTGTTATGTAACAACATAAACATAAAAGGCATTAGGAAGGTACAATTTTTGTCAGTGTTTGAGAAAAACCTTGAAAAGTATTTACGTACTTTTTGAATATGATTCCTTAAAAATGTGGTCTTGCCCTTGCCTACAAATTATCCACTGCAACAAATTTGGTAAACCATCGACCGAAAGCTTCAGCTTATGATCTTGTTTTTCCTATCTATAGATACAACAGGATCATATACCTATCTATCTTGCCTCCCTTGCTCCAGACCAGGCAGACTCTGCAGCAGATCTGGTTTTATTCTAAGGAATACAGAAATATTTCCCAAATCTGGGAAGGGTTTCACATTTCTGCCAAGCATTTTATAAGACATAAGGAGGAGTCCACCTTGACAGACCAAGAGGTCTTCAGGCTGCAGAAACTAGTTGAAGTTGAGGTTTAGTGTGGCTACATCAGTGGAGCAGTGGCAGGGGAAAGCAGTTCTTTATGATATGGCCACTGTATATTTTCTTATGTTTCAGCTTGTTTTGGTCTCCAATTAATGTGTTCTGGTCCAGTGTCGGTGGATCAGAACACTACGTACACTGTGGCTGTTTGTTTTTTACTGACAGTGGATCAAATCAAATCAAATTTTATTTATATAGCCCACATTTACATAACACAGTTTGTCACGTGGGGCTTCACATGGTTGGTAATATTCCTCGGTCCTTAGACCGTCAGCAAGGGTAAGGAAAAACTACTGAAACAAAAACAAAAGAGAAAGGTAGAAACCTCAGGGAGAACCACATGTGACGGATCCACTCCCTGGACGGACAGACGTGCAGTGGATGTTACTCAGAACACGCAGTTTACAATTTCAATACACAAAAAAATGATGAAAAGTTTAAGTCCTAGTTGGTCTTGGTCTTGTAGATGACCGAGTCCTCGCTTCAGTCTCGTGCTTGTCCCGTGCATTTGAGGCAGCAGAAACTGTAAAAGATTGGGACCAGTTACTTAAGTGAGTACATGGTGGTAATGTGATTTTAGAACAGAGTAGAAGAATAGGACTGTAGAATCAATGTACTCATTATATGTGATGAAATGAAGAAGCCCCCCCAGCAGTCTAGGCCTATAGTAGCATCTCTTTAAACTGTTCTAAATGGGGCGTGCCTAATCTAATTTAGGCTATAGGCTATACCGGTGCTTCCCAATCTTTTTCTGTTATGCCCCCCCTAGCAAGTGTTTAAAATTATTTGGAACAGAAGGGGCAACATGAAACCAGTTTGGCTCAAAATCAAGACAGATGTTGGACGTCCAAGAGTGGTTGAATTTCTTTCTGTGAACTGAGCTTTTAGGACAAACATACATTCAGGCAGTCACGGCCTTTCATCAACAATCACTGTCAAAAGTGTGTTTGAGTGTGTATGTGTGTACGTACGTGAGTCATTTTCGCGGAAATGTCACATCTTGCTAACCAGAGATTCTGGGTAAGGTTGAATGAGCAGCTGAACTCTTGGTTTTCACAGGTTCAGTTGGTAGATGAAGTAAGTGCACAAACAAGAGAGAAGTTTAATGTCTTTAGACACTTTTAGCTTTTCTCAAACTTGTCTTCCATTTCTACCTTTTATTTTCCCAGAACTTTTAAATAATGTTCATATGAGAGACGTGCTGGGAGTCAACCAACTTAATTGAAAATGTCATCTTTAGAAACAAATTATTCAGGCTTAAAAAACCATATGATTAGATTTTTTTTTTAAATCAATCATCAACTTGGTCTCATATTCGTCAGTAATGACAAATTAATGTGCACATTTTTCACCCAGTCACAGATAGAGATTTTGTCTTAATTGAAACATTGAGTTATGCTTCATGGGAATTGGAAACTGATTGAATATTCCAGGTTGTCACTGACTTCACAGGAGTTTAGAATAAAGAAAATGTTAGTTGTCGATACAGTCTGACCTTGTAAGCTGTTAGATAAAAACTCAGCAGCTCACAGAGGAAGGAAGACAAGATACAGCTTAGTCAAATACAACAACAAATGCATGGCCACTGGACAGTAACGCGATCAGTAAAATACATTACATGCATCACTTGAAACACATGCATGAAGGTAAAGGGAAGAGATTAAAAAGCACTGCAGGGTCTCTGGTTCAAGTATGTTTTCTGACAGCGTTATTGTCGTGATTCTGAACAAATAAGGTATATTGGATCAGGCAGACATGCTTTTTATTCTCCACATCACCTGTGGTTTCTCCTTCCTGAAGGTTATACTCATGTGTGTCTTGTATACTGAACAAAGGAGAGTGTCCACAAAGAATCAGCTCACATTTTCCCCTCACAGGAAAATCTGTTCAAGTGCTCCCAAATGTGAACATCAAATTTACCAAAATAAAATACAGCAAAGCTGCAGAAAATCAGAATGGCTTTTTTTTTTTGTAAACACAGAATTCTCACTGGCCAACGTCATTCTGAAGAAAAATATAGGTATTTAACTGTCATCTGTGTCAGCATTCGAGGAGGCAGTGGGCGTTAAATGGTAGGTGCTGCGATGATGAGCTAAGCAGTAGGTGGTGGCCTAGTGATTAAAGAACTGTATTTGGGTCCTGAGGTTTCCAGGTTCAAATCCTCCTGCTACCACAGAGGTCCAGTGAGCATGCACCGCTCCACAGGCGGACTAAATTTAGTTTATTTTAGCATTTTTTACTGTTTAAGTTTAGTTTAGAAAATGCTTGTCAAAATGAAAAATATTGGAAAGATAACGTGACTAAATATGATTAAATCCAGCTATTTAGCGAAACTCTCGTGAGATTGGAACTTAAAAAAAAAAAACATCCTGATTCACGCAATTAAGACAGGGACAGATGAGAAGAACCATTTCTGGTATAATTCTTTTCAAAATTCTGGCTACAGAATGGAGTTGGCTCAGTCTGTGTTTATGTAACTTATGGGGGTGTGTATTGATGTGTATGACATTTTCTTGGCACTTAATTGGTTCTCCAGTGCCGAGTGAGCATTTACATCACAGCCAACTTGAGTGCAATGTGATCTTCGGGCAGTTGGCCTACAGTAGTGTGATAGAGCTGGAATTTGCAAAGATTTACTTTTTTCAACAGAGATTACATTGGTTGGAATGAAAATCTCAATCTATAAATGTGTGAATGTTTTATTTTTCCTGTGTTAAAGTTGAAACTAAATATTTTATTTAAAATTTGATTTGTCTTATCGTTTACCTGCGCTACAGTGTTAAGGGAAATGGTGACAAACATTTAGGCCATCATGAGGCTATGTAGATTGATTTCACAACATCCCAAATAATATGACGCTAAATATCATGTCTGTAGATTGTGGAAGCTTTCATTCTCTCCTACATTGCAGGAAAACCGGCGTCCATACCAAATCACGTGAGTTTTGCCAAACTGTGTAGACCAAAGCTGTGAAATCAAATTTGTTTTAGCGGTCATGTGCAGCCTAATTAGATGTCAGGTGGGCTGGACCCGTAAAATCGTAACATAATCGCATAATTAATTACAAATAACAATAACAATGAGTGTAAACAAGTACATGTTTGTACTCTTTCATGCAATGAAATACCAGTATATTAAACAATATTCATTTTAATCAAAATTCTACAAAACAAATTCTACATAATTCTACAAAACATCAAAAAAATATCTATTATGCATTTTTTTACTTGTGTGTCCCATATTGACCCTAAACTGTAAACTGTATAAACTAAACTGCATTTACTCTTAAGTATTTTAATGTAATTTTTTTTCTTTCTTCAATAATCCCTAGATTCCAGCCCAAAGTGATTCGTCCATAAATGTGTTTCAATTTCTATTCATTTCTGTGCGCACAGCAGGAAGTAATAAAATGCAGCCCTGTGCCGTCTTTTACTCACTACAACCATCACTTATAGTTGACATTATTTGAGTATGAATGAACACTGAAATGTCTCAGAAAATTCAATTCTCTGGGCAACAATAAGCTGGAAGTAAAGTAAAAGGTAAAGTAATATTACAGTCATGTCTAAATGCTAAATTTGCATGTTTTCAAACTGTTGTTATTGTTATTTTTATCTGTAAGTGAAGAAAGTGCAGAATAAGGAATTTACCTTATATACTACTTTTATTCACCATAAACTCTGCTCATATTTTAAGCTTAAATTAAGCCAGTTGAAATGTTTTATGTTCACAGCGTGACTAATGTTTCGTGCTTTTAATGGAACCTTCCAATTTGCATGCGCTAAAGAAGCTGCAATAAAGTGCAGAGTGACTCTTTCACCTCTTTCCCTGCACCAGAATTGCTCTATATGGAGGTACTATATTATGCAGCAGATGCAGATTCATTAAAAGCTTAGCAGGAATGATAATAATAATAATAATAATAAAATAAACTCGCTGTGTTTTGGCAGGATATTTTATTTGATTATTAATAGTTCATCTTATGAATCTACAATGTGTGCATGTTTCAGGAACAGTCACAGAGGTGCAACAACTATAGACATATAAATGAGTGAATTAGTTACTCATTAATTTATAATTAGTACTGTTCATTTAAGTTTTTAAAAACAAGTAAATCTGAAATTGTCTTTACTAATTTGAAATTAAAATAAACCAAGAGGCAGAATAGATGACTATACATGACAGGGTTTTCAGGCAGGACATTCTGCTACCAATGCCATGTAGATCATGATCATTAAGCAGAGGTGTTCATAAGATCGGAATCCTTGTGGACGTCTGCAATTTCAATCCTAACTAATACTAAATTAACCACTTTTTGAAGGCCATTAGTTTAGTTATAGCCTATCAATAACCTGACGTAGGCTTCCATATATTTTTTTTTTTCATCAACTAGAGAACCGCCTAACAAGTTTCCTCATGTGCGCCAAGCAAGGCCAACCAAGGGTTGCTAACTACTTAGAGCAGTGCTTCTCAAAGGGTGGGCAGGCCCCCCTGGGGGGCGCGTTTGACCTTGGGGAACATGTTTTTATTCGTCGTACAAAATTAAAGAGTAATTGCACATCCTTGTAAGATGAACTATATTGCTTTCTTTTTGTTTTCTTTATGTTAACAAGGATACGATGTTATGCAGAGGTGTACCTATAACTATTTTATAGACAAATGCTATTATTTATTGTTGCGGTGGAGAGTGGGTGGTGAGGAGGAGGAGCCGATTGTTTTCTTCTTGCTAGGGGGGCATAAGAGAAAATAGTTGAGAAGCACTGACTTAGAGAAACTGCTTTCAGTCTACAAAATAATCCTCAAACCTGAAAAAAAAACAGACACACACACACAAATAGGCAAAGGCCTTCACTTGGGCCATAAGGTGATGTTTCTGTCTTTGGTGTGAAGGTCAAACTCCTGCTTCCAGAGGACTCACAACCTGCAGGTAATCACTTGGCACCACACCATGTGGTGCCAAGTGATTTGGGTTGCATTTGTGGCTCCTCCGATGGATGGAGGCAACATATTTTTTTATGTATTTTTGAAAACAAAATCAAATCACACACCCAACAAGTATATTCGGCCAAAGTTGCTTATGTATAAAATAAACTGTGGATCATTGAATTTTCTCTATTGTAGTATTATTTGTTGGTGTTTTTTTTGTTTTTTTTCACAAGCATCCTGTGTAAAGAAAAATTACAGTAGCCTTTTTCCATTAATAATGTGTCCAGAGTAGTGGACAGTACACAAGACAGGTAAAAATAAGGTGCAGCCAGGGATAAATGGGTTGGGCCTAATTGTTGAGCTTGGTTTGCATCGGTTTGAAACAGTAGTGAGACATGTATGGGCACCATTTTGAAACTGGGAGCTGCTTTAAAGACAGCTAGCAAGGTATTAATTACTACTTATACATACATACAATAGTAGACAAATTTTACTAGGGCTGGGTTAAATAAATCGATTAATCGATTTAATCGATTTTTTTTGTTTATAGGACGATATCGATTCATAAATCCAAAAATCGATCCTTTTTTTCCTTCTTTTCCCAACAACTTTACGTGAGCTCATGCGCCACAGGTGATTATGTATTTACGTGGTTACGTGCGAGTTAACACACTCACTAAAACAATTGTAAAAACAATATGGCACTTAAATTGAAAATACAAAACTAGAGTCTGCCTTGTAATTTTGGGTCAAGTGATGTTAAATAAAAAAATGCATGATGGATTAATATGACTGCCTTGAGTAAATTTGTGATGGAAATAAATGTAAAAGAATACATTTTTTTTAGCAAATGGATTAAGTTTCAATTTTAGCTTTGATTCTTCTGAGAATATCATTGGTACAGAACTATAATTGATATGACAAAAACTGAATCAAAAACCGAAGCGAATCGTTCGAATTGAACCCTTGTGAATCGAATCGAATCGATTTAGAAAATTGGAATCAATACCCAGCCCTAATTTTTACCATTTGAATTTGACTTGTTTTAATAGGATTATAAGTTTATCTGATCCAGAATCTCTTTGACTAGTTTTGGAGACCCTTGGTCGAAAGACCATGATGAAGATTGGCATAGGGAGAGACCAGGATGGATAGTGTTAAATATAAGCAAATCAGGAGAGCCTGTTAAGGTCACACAATTTAGGGACAAATTAAGAGAAAAGATTTTGAGATGGGTTGAACATGGACTAAGAGATGCAAGATGTTTCAGAGAAGAGGAGAGTCTCATAGGACTTTTGTAGATGTTGTAGAAGAGGACATGGAAATAGTTGGTGAAAAGGTAAGGAGGCAGAAGGGAGGACGAGATGGATGCAGATGATGTAGTGGAGAATTGGGTATTATGAACTGACAAAGTGTTGGAAAATACTGATGTGCAGTGTTATTGTGGAATCATAGGAAGATTAGTAGGAAGATCAGCATGAAAGGTACATAAACTGGCGCTTAGCAGAAACTGGCGTCCAGGTAACAGACACAAGATGTCCCCAAGTCCATGTCAACACTGATTAAGACAACATAAACTGGTGCCTAGATAACAGACACAAGATGTATCTAGGTCAATGTCAGCGTGCAGGAACACGATATTCCAAATTCAATGGTCTGACGGAAAATGTCTTGTGATGTGACTGTACAAGAGGAACACGCCTGTATCAGTATTTGGGATTTGTTGGTGAGACTGCTGATGAGATTTGTGTTGGACCTGCCGTGGTCAGAAACCTTTTGATACATTAAATCCCTTGAGACGGAGAAGTGTGTCCTGGCCAGCTTATTTGTAGACCACGCTTTCTACAATAATTTGCTGCGAGGACCTCGGAGAAGATTTCTCAATGTCATCAGGGAAGAAATAGGAATCTGCTGCTCTTTGGTGAACCCTGAAGGTAGCAATAGTAATAAGATTCTCTCTTAATGAGGGAAAAAAGCTGTGGACGCGTGTATTTGATTTTATTGTCTTTTTGACCCATTGATTATTTGCTGGAGTACACTCCACTACACATATGGAAGAATGGGAGCTTTGCCTGTTTATAGTCTCTAGGCGATAAACATTGACAATTCACAAATACATGGTTTTGAACCAGAAGCTGCCTGTGATATCTCAGCCCTTTCCTAAGAACTACTATTGTTGCTGGGGGTAGATTCTCCAGACCTAGAAATGTGACCCTCAGGCACTGTTACACTTAAGCTAATTTATAACTGCAGGGAGAATTTAATAATCTCTGCTCTGAGGATTTTCAGCGATTTCCTCTTCAAGACAACGAGGGTAGTTCTTTTAATTTAATCTGCAGTTTCCGTTGTTTAAAATTCTTGTTTTTTTTTTCCCCACATTTATATTGAGATTTTTTTTTTGTTGTCTTGCCAGTTTTCCCACTCAGACACATCAAAGTGAATGTGTAAAGTAACCTCATTAAACCAACCAAAGAACAATCTCCTCTCTCAGTTTTTAAGGACAAGACATATTTTGTTGTGTTTTCATTTGCATATTTTCTATGTTTTGGATGCGCCCCCCTGCACTCCATTTTATTCTAATCAGTGTACAGCAGACAAAGTCTAGCAGTAGGCTAGAGGGATCAGTCCAGCTCATGTTAGAAGTAATTATTACCCTACTATCAAGTTATCCTGCTAGATATTATTTTACCTCTGCACCTTCTTTCTCCACCTGGATGAACAGGGCACATTTATTTCAATATATTTACAGGCTTCTAGCACTTAAAATGATACAAGAAACAAGGATGGATTAGCTGCTGATGTCCCAGGGGACAGACTCTATTAGAGACTATATTCACTGATGTGTCATTAACCTACTTAGTTAACTCAAAAGAGGCAGAAACTTTGAGAAGAATTACCCACCCAACCCACTTCTAGTGCCAGTTAAAGCCTTTTGGCTCAGGCCAAAAAAAGTGTATTTTTGGTAAAATGAAAAAAAAATCAGTCGAAAGTTGTTAATTTTTTTTCTTTTTGCGCAAGCTGCATGTATGTATACCCTATTAGACAATCTAGATTAGACAATCTTAAAAAAATACAACTCCTTACAGTAAGCAAAAAAGAATTGTAAAAATACCTCTCCATTCTGTATGGTGAGGATCTATAAGCAAAACTAGCTTCTTAAAAATATGTTTGACCAATCCAGTAGTTAATTGATGACAATAGTCTGACAACATGGCTGCTACTATGGTTTGCTTAAACCTCCAATAGATTCAATAGATAAGTTTGACGGGCCATAATAAAGAGCGCAACGTCCGCATCCAGCCCCCGTGCCTTAGTTTGCTCAGGTCTGTTCTTAACAGTGCTTTATTGCAAGATTTTGAGATGTCTCAGATTTTTAAGTGTATTTCCCACCATTTGAGGAGGTTATAAACATTTGTAATTTTGTTCTAACCTAGGCAGGTGGGCACTGCGGAGATACATATATGTGTACCCAAGTCAGTTTTTCCCCATTAAATTAAATGAAGCTGAAACACAATATAATAAACGTTACTTAGTGTAATGTACGATGTTGATTCAGACCAATCATTGTCTTTTTATCTAATTTTCTATTTTCATAGTCATTATTTATGAAATATTAAACTTAAAGTATGTCTGTTCTTTTCCACAACTGTGGGCTACCGTTGAAAATGCCACATTTTTTAGTAAACATAAAACTTTTTTTTACACAATTTTTCCAAATGTCAAGACAAAGATGTGTTCCAGACAAAGATGTGCCTCTGAAAATGTTTCTCACTACTATGCAGATGTCACAGAGCTGCCCACAACGCATTCAGTCAGAGTAAAACAAATGAAAAAAATTCACTGGCTGATGCTGTGACAGAATAATGGTGGCTCTCCATTCTGACTGAAGCTTGAGAATCTTGAGGAACAGCATTTAAGGCACTTACAGGAGACATTCAACTACCAGTATATCCTAGTAAAAAAATGACCTGTTTTTGGAAAAAAGGGAAATGACTGGATTCCTTTGTAATGAAGTGAATTTTTAAAACTGAAGAACATTTTCTTATTGTGTCCAAATGGAACTGGTGCCCTGCATATAATGTAGCAGTCATTAAAAATAAATTAGCACAATACATTATTTTAACGTGATTATTGAATTTTGCACAATACTTTAGCTGCAAGATGATGGGGGAAGAAGGGAAATAAATAGGGAGAAAATCATAGCAGGCTTGGAAGTGGACTGAAAGTACAATGCAAGGATAAAAACAAGATTTGACGAATATTTACGTGTGTCAGCGGTGTCTTGTCACCTTCCCAGTGTAAAGTAACTCATGCCTTTTATTGCACTGTCATACTACTACAGATATCAAAGTGAATCTAGTGGGGGTTTAGATAGCCTTTAGAATAAATCATTACTAGTCTGACTCACTGTACCTGAGGGATGACTATCTGAAGACTGCCAGGACCTGCCCTTAATATGACATGACAGGAGGGGAGAAAATACATCTATTAGCCATGTGAGGGCTATAATTAGCTCAGTATTTGTCCCTGATGAATGCCCAAGGTCAGAGGAAACTCTTAGGAGGCGACTGCACCTGAGATGCTGATCCTGGAGTAAAACTGATATTGACCTTAATAGATGTAGTTTACATACAGGGTTGTAAAACTTTTCAACATAGATTTTTTTTATGACTTTTCCAAGACGTTTTGTTGAATTTCAAGGACCAAAAGAAATAATTTAACTCTCAATTTGACAACCAAAAACGAGCTAAGAAAATTAAGGTTTAAATAAGGTTAAATAAATTCATGAGTGAATAGCCACCAAATGAAATGTTAGATACATTCCAAAGAAGTTTCCAAAACTTGTGAAGAAATATTATTTTCCATAATTTTTCAAAGCTGTAGGAGCTCTGAGTGTAAAATGGATGGCTTCCTTAAATGCTAGGTGGCCTATTGGTTGTGGAAGCAGACTTTGGTCCTCAAGGCTTCAGGTTCTAATCCACCACTAGGTTGGCTTTGATTTGGGGTTTCGTCTCCAAGACGGCCACCCCTCAGACAGGGATGGACATGAATGAATGATCATGATTGTTTTAACAATAGTTGGTTAATTGAATTAGTTAAAAAAATTGGTAAAAAAAATAATTCTAATTGAGTTAAAGTCTTGTTCCCCAAACAGAATACAGTTTTTAAGAAAGTTTAAAGCAGTCACCACATTTTTTGTACCAACTGGTCATTTGGTCAGCATTTTCTGCAAACTGGTAATATTTAAATAATACTATATTCGGTTAGTATAAGACTCTTGAAAGACTGTTCCAACCAAACCAAGAACACATTGTCGCTGTTGTCACTGTTGGTGACTGAGATTAGTTGATTAAATCCATCAACCTAGGTGTGGTGCTGCTTGGTTGGTACGAAAACCTGCAGCGTCTCTTTCTGGAACATGTTAATGGCTGGATTGTTTTTAAAGGAAGTAATTAAGTGAAACTCAAGTATATTTATTTGCTTAGAAGAGATAAAGGTGGAGGTTTGCAATAGAGAAAAGAGGAATAAAGTTCAGTCATAGCAAGACAGGGTATATTTGTGTGAATGAAAGGGATCTGTGAGTGTCAGCTCAGGTGAAGGGAAAGGGAAAGGACCAGCCTTGATGGATGGATTAAAGACATTAACAGGAGGCGGAGGTGAAAGAGGTAAAAATGTTGAGATTCTCTTTAGTATTGACATGGATGGACAGGATAAAAAAAAATGAGGTCATTAGAGGGACAACACAGAAAAAGATAGAGAACCCATAGAGAAAGGGTGCTGAGAGGAGAGAAACAGTGGATACATTGGTAGAAGAATGATCCTAGAGATGGAGCTACCAGGTAGGAGACAAAGAGGAGGTTGATGGATGCAGTGAGGGAGGACATGGAGGTGAGATAAAGAACGTTGACTCGCTGTGGCAACCCTTGAAAAAAAGGACAAGCCAGAAAGAGACAAAGAAGACAGTTCATTTAAATAACACTGCAGCCCAGTACAATAAAGCCTAAGGACTAGGATCAATTCACGAACTAAACCCCTAGCATGTCTTGATTTGCTCAATTTGTCTAAAAGCCCTGACCGGACTAAAGACAAAACAATATTTTATTCCAGAGATGCCTCTGTCAGCAGGGCTTGGTTTTTCAGATCAATACTCCAACCAGCGCTGAATTAAAACTCTGTCTCGCATGTCCTGATGTCTTGCTGTAAATCACTGCTTTCCACAGAGACCATACTGACAAGAGACGATTCAAGCTAATTTACTGTATGGACAGATAAACACGTGCTGTAGTTGATAAAGTTGTCTGCTTCTACTTTACGTCAACATCTAAGTTCCAAGTATAATAAAAAAGAAGTTGAGAGTTGAAAGTCTGCCTCTCAGTGAATTCTGAATGTTGAAAAGCAGGACTAATGAAGTTTCATAATTATTTTTTGACTCATTTGAAGTGAAGGCAGACGTCCTGCTTTATGTTGTGTGCCACAGTAATGTCCTATTCATTTACGATGTTTTTTTCATTCACATGCTGGCTTATGCCAGCAGGATGCATTACATCTCCTGCTTTTTCAGCACTTCACCTACTAATGTGAGCTAATTAGACCGTTCATCTTCTGTAGATGAATACAACCATCTTTTAGCTGTGTTATTTATTGAATTTCTCTACAGCCTCAGTGCCAGAAGAATTGTTTTTTATCTTTCATGTTGAATAACAGTCCCTAGAAAAAATGACAGACACATGACAACTGTTGCTTGAACAACACATACATTTTTTTGTCGAAATAATGCACACATGATTTACCCTAAAACATCATGAGGGGATTTGGGAGTTTTTTCCACCGCCCCTGACATGCTCAGAATATTACTACAAGTATACAACAAGTATCACCAACCCCATCATTGCAACCCCCACAGCCTTCCCAGCTTCCTCGTGAAAACCGAACAATTGATTAAGATGGGAAAGGGAACACAACAAACTGGGGAAATAAACTTTTGCTCATATCCATTTTGTCGATATCGTCTAAATCCCTTTTTTTTCTTACACTGATTTGTACAGTCATTGGCCTTAAACCACAGGTAAGCATCTGTGAACCCTGTGTAAGATCTCAGCAAATTTGGCAAAGCTTTGCGTTAGAAGATTTTTACTGTTGGAGGAATAAACAATATAGATTTAATGGATATCACCTAATTATGCCCATATCATGTCAACAATATTGACAATATTATGAGACATCCCTATAACAAACATATATGCAAACAGATTCAATGTAAATTTATGTCACTTCTAAAAGAAATAAAACACTTTTTAAGGAAGCAGCTTGAAGTAGGCGTCTCTTACTCACACAGTGCTCCTTTATCACTACTTTAATGCCACTCTGTCCTGAGTCTCAGGACAGTCCCTTATAACAGGTCAGATTTGGATCTCTAGTATCAGCCCAATTTGGGATCACTATTGATTTAATGTTGTGCCAAATTCCACAATCAGATACAAGTAAATATATAATAAAATATAAGATGTACATAATAAAACTATATATATATAATAAAACTATTGCAAAACCTGATTTTGCAAATAATCTAAGTTGCACTTTCAGTATCACAATCAAACATGACGATATTGTGCTGAGACATCCCTAGATTGTGAAATTCTTACGAATGCATTTTCAAATGTTTTTGAAAACATTGAGTGAAACAGTTAAAACCAAGAGCAATGAGCAGAAATATTGTTAAACAATCCAGGTTGAGTAGTAGTAGAGAAGCTCCTTTGGGAGACATGTCATGGATGGCTGAGCTGCCTCAGGCAGAGCTCTCATTGTGTTAGATTCACGTTACATTTCTATCCCTCACAATATTGATGACAAACTCAAACACTATTACTTTTCTATGCGTCAGATGTTCCGTACTCCAGCGGTGTGTGTAAAAATCACCACAGATTCCCTCATCATGCTACGTTGACGGTTACATATGCTCACCATATTTCAAATTCACACCAAGGTGGAAACAAACCCCGCAGTATCAGTATTTTTGTCATGCACTCCTCCTCTGTTAATTAACATGTGAATCCCTTCTGCATCTTCAGCTGTTATTATTCACCTTTTATATTTTCATTTCTTTTACCTTTTTATCTATCCTTCTGACCGAACATCTAAAAAAAAACTCCTCAATTAAAACGATAGTAATTCTGTGCAGATGGCATGGGGCAGCCTGGGTGAACATTGCCAAGTGAAGCATGCCACCATAGACCTCCAGTAAAGTACATGTTCCTTAAATAGGTAAGAAGCCTGAAGACAGGAGCAAAAAAAAAAAAATACAGATTATCTTAGAGGCTGCTTTTGCTGTCACTGTTGGATTTTCAAGGTGTTTGTCAGGCGAAAAAAGGTTTTTAGCAGAATGTTTAGAGGCTAATATAGCAGCTGGTTGGACAATAATAAACAGTATATGGTCATTGGTGTGTAATTTGAAAGATTAAGTTGACTGGATTGTGATTTTTTTTTTGACATTTTTATCTTTGATTTCATGTTATTTCATCCAAATGTTGTTGTTAACCAGGGCAAAGAAAGCAACTTGAGTTTTGAAAGATTGTTACAGCTGCAGAAATTATCCAAACATGAATGTGACTAGTGCGTTTATCTGCAAAAATGTGGGTGTCAATTTGTGTGTGATGTAAATCCTTTGTCTCAGAATATACATTTGGATGTTGGACTGTGATATACATCTTTTTTTAGGCTGACCAAAAGACTGAGCGGTACCTAGCCGGTGTGTGCTGCATTTTCAAACACCAATTCAACAGCCCTGCAATATCTTTGATCCTTCGATATTTTTTCCAAATTTTTTCATCCCTTTAAAACTTTTACCATTGAAACATTTGCCATTTTTGTTTAGTTTTTGTTTGTTAGATTATTTAGATTTTTGGGGGTAAGCAGAAAAGGGCTGGACAAAGAAACATGCTTTCAAAACCTGAAGTGGTCCTATATTAAGGTTGGGTTTGTTTGCTATATGTGCCTCACTCTCATGTCTAATTCCAAGCTCACATCCATTTTACAAATTGCAAAATATGTAGGAGAACTGATCATGTTTGCACGGATGCTACTGCTTTTACCTGAAGTAACTACCGGTACTAAAAAAACTACAAAGCAGACACTGAAATTCCCTTCATTCCTCCACCTTTGTTCATTTCGTTTGTTCCTGCAGTCTCCACTACTGCCACCTAAGTTACACTCCACCATACCACCTCCTCTCAAACCTTCCTCCAAGTTGTTTACCCCACTTGAAGCCAACTGCCGCAATTGAGATTAATTCTTCCCTAGGAGGTGAACTCTGGAGTTCCATACCAATGACAGAGACATTGACTCTGGACCAAAGTGCCAAGACACTGAAAGTGTTCTGAATTATTTATTGTCCTCTGCGTGTGAAGTCAACAATGATTTGCTTGTAAGGAACAATGAAGGGCAAGAGGCAAATGTGAACAACGCCCTATTCCTTAACTGAATACATTTAGGAAAATAAGCCAACATTTTTTTTTCTGTGAAATGCTATGTTAAAACCAAAATTAAAATTTTATGACAATTGAAAATTAATATTTTTGTGCTGTCACTGTTAGTGCTATCCATCCATCCATCCATCCATCCATCCACCCATCCTTTTTCACCTACTTATTCATTGCCCAGTCTTAGGGGGCGCAGTCTCCCTGAGCCCACTGGAAACAAACAATTTCAACTTGGCTTCAACTCGCTAAGAAGGTAGAACCTAAAGTTTGGCGTTAAGAGAATGTAAATATTAAAGGTTTTGAAATTGACAATTCTGTCCATTGTGGTCTACATCATCATAATCTACAATCGTTTTGTAGACATAACCAAAATAATCTGTTAATCTTTCACTAAAAATGCATAAGGAGTCATTTTAGACTCTCTTGGTTTAGACCAGTGGTTCTTAACCTTTTTGGAAAAACCAAACCCCAGCAGTTTCATATGCGCAGTCACCGAACCCTACTTTAGTTGGTTGAGTCAGTGTGTTTTGACCTCAGTGGTGTCTTGTCCTCTGCACCAAGGGCTCCACCGAACCCCAGAGACTGACTCACCGAACCCCTAGGGTTCGATCAAACCCAGGTTAAGAAACACTGATTTAGACTCTAGTGGTTGGATCAACTGCTCAGTGGCAGAGTAGACATTATAGTGTTGAAATCCCTTGCATTCAAAAGGTTTAAATATAAATCCAGAATTGTCCGCCCACACTGAACAATCTTTTTTGCCTGTCTTTTTCATAATTTTATCGTGTATCATGGGTGGAAAAGCTCAATTACTCACACTGGTGGTCGCCTCGGTAAACTCAGGTTAACAGACACGTAAAATATGCCACATCCACCGATGGGACGATAAAAATCTCAGAATCGTTTTATTTTAAAACATAATGAATTATATTTAAAACAAAATAAAATGTATTCCAGAGGGCTCATCGCCTACAGTATAGAGATATTTGATTTGGGTGCTGCTGCTGCTGCCTCTGAGACCTGGTAAAAGAATGGAATAGTATATTATTTATCCCTAGCTTAGAAATTCCATATAGAGAAAGGATGAAGGTGATTGATTGAATAAAAAAAGTTAATCAATTTTTTTTATTCTTTATTTAAAATTATAAACATATATACGACACAATGCAATATACAAAAACACCAAAACATAACAAACAGGGAGTAAAGAGCAAAGGAAAAGAAAAAGGTAAGCTGCACAAGTAAGCATCGTGGTGGAAAAAAAAAAGAAGAAATAAAAAAATACCACAGGAGACCACCATTCACAAAAAAAGTAAACAGAATGAAAATATAGACAAGATCAACCCAACACAACTAACATTTCTCACAATCCTCTGTTGACAATTTGTCCAGCCACAGTGGGAGATGACGAGAACCACAATTCGCAAAACAAATATATTTCTAACATGAAGTTTTGCAGTTACCTTTTCCATCAAATATAAATTCTTAAGTCTCCCTGTCCATTGCCAAAGAGTGGGAGGCAGAGGCTTGAGCCACGAGAGAATGATCAGCTTCAAGAACGATAAGAACGATAATCTGTATTGATTTGACTTTCTTCCACCCTATATATTCCTCAGGAGTCAGACCTAGCATACAGTGTGTTGGATTTAGTGGTAAATTCATTTTCAGGACGATTTTAATTTCTGCTTGTATTGCTTGCCAAAAAGAGGTCAACAATAGGCAATCGCAGAACAAGTGGTTGTTGATCTCCAATCTGTTTACGTTTCCTCCAAAATAACATGGTACTATTTTCCCTACATTTTGGCAAGTTTTGTTTGATTATCTAATTTCTTTTATTTCCGAATTCTTTCCACCTGTGACTATGCAGGATTTTTACACACTAACTCCCACTTAATCACCACACTTCTTCACACTTTATTGGATATGATCATTCTCCTATTGAAAATGTGAATATATTTTAAATAATTATGTATTATTATTTCACAAGGAGCCACAACACAACAATAAAAAAGCCAACTGTGGCTGCAGAGACACAAGTTGTCGACCAAGGCCCTATAGAAATAAAAGAAAACAAGAAGGAATGTTTCTTCAATTATTTGGATTTTTATTCATTTAGGATTTTCAAGAGTTTAACATACATCCATCTATCCATCTATCCATCTTCTGCTTATCAATCAGTTTATCAATTACTGGGTCTCAGTGGCAGCGGCAGTGACAGTCTCCAGTGCTGCCACCCTGTGGTCACACTGTACTGCGCCATACCTCACGGCAGGTGGTGAGCCAACCGCCCTTACCGAAAATCAAACTTGCCCTGGAGGTGAACCCTGGAGTTTCACACCAGTGACAAAGGAATTGACTCTGGGCCGAGGCAAAGGCCTTAACAAACAAACATTATGTTATTATGTTAGATTCAATGAATCGTATTTAAATGTAAGCAATGTTTACTTTGAAGCCGCCACATTGAATTTTTAAACAATACCCCTTAATGAATTATACTAAATACACAAATGAGTAAATCATTGGTTGAAAAAAAAAAAGATTACAGTCCTGAGTGCACAACCCAACAGTCTAATGAACGAACAAGTGGTACTTATGCTGCTAGAAAAATGGCAATCAACATGCTTTGTTCAGTGGCAGCCCCAGACAAAGGAAACAAAGAGGCCTGCTGTATGTGAAAGGGAACAAAAGAAGCGAGGGGCTGCCAGTCTGAGCAGCGAATTGGGGTCAGTCCATTATGTTTTGTCGGGAAAAAAGAATGTCGTTCTTTTTTTTTTAGTTATCTATCTTTTAGTTGATATGCTATCTTTACAGTTACACCTTTGCATATAAACTGCTGGATTCTAATCCTAAATGTCCAGGGTTTTATACAAGACTGGAGTTCTGTATGTCACTGAAACATTTTTTTAAGGTATGAATACATTTGATTGATGCCTAGACGTCATAACATTTCAGGAAAGTTTTCACTTCTCTGTCCACAGTTGGACATTGTGTGACTAGATGTGCCTGCGTAGTCATTTCTTGTATGTCCTCCCGACTACACTTGGTCCCTCAAGGAACCTGGCCCAATGACATTTTGGCCAAGAGAAATTGACTTCTGAAAATGGACAAAATGTGCATTTTTGGTTTTATGTTATAAAAAAATGTTTAGATGATATAAACAAAAAAAATCATGATTTTTTTTCAGGGTGTAGTACACAACAAATAAATATACATAATAAACATAATAAATGATATAATAATTTTTTTCGATTATGCAATTTTCATTCTTGGTGTCCCCATTTTCAGTTTTTACCAAGAATTGTGTTTCGGTGCATCCCTACTATTTGACCAATTACCTGAAATTATTGTACTTTTCATTTGTGCACTTGTTTGTACAGCCTACATAAAAAATCATGACTAATATTTTTATATAATTCTTGTGCAATTAATTCGATTAATTGTTATTTATTGTGAATTATTACAATTACAGGATTTATCCAGGATTTATTGCAAATAATCCAAAATAAATGTATACAAGTGTAGTGCTGTCATTTTAAGTTTGAAGGCTTCAGCTCCTGGTATTTTTTTATTCATCCTCACTGTAACTGGGATCAGCGTAATCAGGGGCACAACACAGACAAGAAGGGTTGGAGAAAAAGCTAGAGAAGCCAGATTAAGTTGGTTTGGACATGTTCAGAGGAGGGACAGTGGTTATATTGGGAGAAGAATGCTAGACATGGAGCTACCAGGTAAGAGATGAAAAGGACGGCCAAATAGGAGATTTATGGATGCGGTGAGGGAGAACATGGAGTTGAGGATGCGGAGGACAGGGTGAGATGGAAATTGTTGACTCGCTGTGGCAACCCCTGAAAAAAGGGATAAACCGAAAGAAGAAGACGATGTAAGACTGTAACTGTGTTGTGGTAACAGTAGCTAAAGATATGAGGAACAAAAAAGAACCAGTGAATGATAAAAGTTATGGAAAAAACAGAGGAGAAGGCTCTGTGTAAGTAATGTGAGCAAGATAATGATGGTGATCTCTTCTGATGAGAAGAGCAGTTTAAGCGAACAAAGGACTAAATTCATGACAAGCGCCTAAAGCCAAGTGGAGCCAGAAATTGCTAACATCCTTTTCTCTCACTGACCTTTTCTATGCTTCCCCCTTTCTTTGAACAGCCAGGAAAACATGCACCCCTGCCGAGTTTGCCTGTTTGAACGGACAGTGTGTCCCAGGGCGATGGCGTTGCGATGGTGAACCGGAGTGTCCAGATGGTTCCGATGAGGCAGAGGAGACCTGCAGTAAGTGAATACCATTTTGCTGTGTATAAAATGACTCTTCTGAAACATAAAGTAAAATGTTCTTTAACATTCTAATAATGTCACAATATTTTAACTGAGATATTTGTTTTATCACAATTCCCTTGTAAAACCAGCTAAATGAATCATTTTGTCTAGCAGTTACCATTGCATGCTGTGTCAGTGGAGGTCCTGTGGTCCAGGACTCTATTCCTAGGGTATACTGGTAGACTACTGTAGTAGAAATTATTATTATTGAATGTTTTTTCTCATTCAACTTCAGCGTCTTATTTGTTGCTGGATCTCAGGGTCAGCAGCCTCCATGACTGAAACACAAATCACACTGCACAATACTTTGAGTACCCACACGTAGTTTGGGTGGAGATTGGCGATTGTTGTTAAAGAACATGGAGATAGTTAGTGCAAAAGAGGTGGGGACCCCTAAAGGCATCAGCTAGAAGAAGAAAATTGTTGATTTCATTCATTCATTCACTCATCCTTATCCTCTAAATCAGTGGTCCTCAACCTTTTCTGTACCGCGGACCGGTTTAATGTCTGACAATAGTTTCACGGCCCGGTGCAGCAGATAAAAACAAATTAAAATGACGAGATTGCGTTAAAAACTGTTGTATTTTCTCATTAATATTAAAAATGACCGGAAATCCACTGTGTAATCATGTGCAACTTTATTAGCGACGTCCCTGCCCCAACACAATGAAACACACTCTGGTCACTGTGGTAACGTTTAAACATACCTTCAAAATAAGACACAACACAAAAACAAAGTGTATGAAAATACTTGCGACTCACAGCATCACTTAATCAATGGGATACCTGAGCTTATTTTGCTGTAGCGAGACGGTCCCATCTTGGGGTTATGGGAGACAATGACACCCGAAGTGTGCTACTTAGGTCCAGTTTGTTCCATAATTTTGTTTTGGTTGTCGTCACTGCTTCACACAGATGCAATGTCAGAAATGGCAACAGGGTTTTCAGTGCTGTTGTGGCGTTCTCGGGTTACTCTGCCATGACTTTATTACAGAAAAACGGCAGAGTTGATGTCTCAAACAGACGTTTAAAGCACCCCATCATTTGCGATCTCCAGCAGTTGATCTTTTTTTTTATTTAGCAGGATGTATCATGTGATTTACGGTGTCAAACTCTGGCTCCAGGTCCAAATTTGGCCCGCAGTGTAATTATTTTTGGCCCGTGAAATAAAATCAAATATGTACTATAGTTGGCCCACCAGTATGTAGACATACTTACATAGTCTCAAAATTAGTTATATTAATAATGCATGCTTTTTTATATAGCGCATACATTTTGTTCTGAAAAGAAAGACTACAAAGAGATTGAATAAGAATAGAGAACAAATACGAATGATGTGTGAAGTATTTCTATTACAATTATTCATGTGTTGACTCTAATAAGCTTTGTCTGGTCCAGATTCAGTGTATCCACATGAAAAAAACACTATTTGATATCCAGAGAGAAGGGAAAACATGCACCTGACTTCATGTCAGTTTTCAATTCTGGCCCGCTGTAAAATTGAGTGGGACACCCCTGCTCTTAACTATTGCGGGTCTCAGGAGCAGCAGTCTCCACAACTGCCACCCAAATCACACTGCACCACACCGTCAGCCTCCATTGAGTGACCTCATTGGAAGTTACTTTGCTCGGGATGGTGCTATGATCTGAGCACCTCAGAGGCAAGCTGGCAGTGGATTAGAACCTGAAGTTTCGAGAACCTTGTGGTCCACCTCCTTAACCACTAAGCTACCACTGCATATTATTATTGTTATTATTATAATTAGTCTTATGTTATTTTCTACCCGTTGACTCTCTTACAGTAACCCCTCCGCCTTCAGGTTTGCTTTTTTTATACTGTCAGTTTTATATATACTAAACATATAAATATACGTAAGAGAACTCATAACAGAAAATTAACACATCATTACAAAATTGACATAAATTTGACGTTACATTTTTTGCCATTCCATCTGTCAAACCAGATAATATTCACTGCTATTGCTCTTGCTGTGGCTGCTGTGTGCAGGTTGCTAATTTTACTTGTTATCTCAGATCTGGCGGCATTTCACTCACTTCAACAGTCTGCACTCACCCACACATTTCAATACTCAGTGCCGTCTGATGGTGGAAGTCAAAAAATACTTCAATTACTTGTTCTGCCAAGCTTTTAGAGCTAGGTTCTTTGATTGAATACCTCTTAGAAAATGCCAGTTGAGTGCACCCACGGCCACCCACACACCTTGATGGAAACGAGGTAAGTTGATGACTCAAGACTGGGAGGCTCCAGCATGTTGTTAATTACATTTTTCTTTAAAAAAAAAAAATCTTATCTCCTCCTGTGCTGGCTGCTCATGTCTGCCTTGAGGTTACTGTACTGCGTATGGCACACGGCTTGAGGATTAGCAGGTTTTCTTATGGCGCCTGGACAGTGATATAAATTATGTCTAATTTAATTAAAATCTGAGTTTTCTTGGAATAGACTGTTTGTTTTGAACAGCAAAAGCTCATAAAATGGACGTTATTTTGCCACAAAAAAAAATTAAAAAATCACCCAATAGGAAAGCTATGAAGACTGGCAGCAACAAATATTCAGCTACCAGTCAATGGAACATCTGATAATGTGTTCTGTCAGGGTTCTGTTTATCTATCAATAAGGGCTAAAAAAAAAATTGTAATAACACAGAGACAAAGAAAAAAAGGCAAATTATTTTTTAGAAAAATACATGTTCAAATAGAATGTATAAATGGAAATAAACAAAGGGAAAATCTGCAATACCCTAAATGCAACTACTTCATAATGTATTATGCAATTGATTATGTATTTATGTATTTATGCCAGTGAAAACTATTGTCCATTGCTTTGTGTAATTAAAAACATAATTCATTATGTTAACTCAGCATGATGGGCTTTTTATTTAAAGCAATTAAATACTTCTAGTTTGGGTGGGCCCCACAATGTAACTTGGCTGGGTGCTCTGGCCTGTAGGCCCTGTGTTTCCTACATGTGACACATTTTTTTTTATTGCGTATGACCCGTTTGTAATTCTCTTGGCTGTGTTTTGTGTAACTTATCTTAAGCATATGTGATATTGCTGGTCATACAAACTCCTTTTATGTCACTGAAGTAGTTTAAAATGAGAGGAATGATGACACATAGAGAGGATCACACAGAAAATCCTATTAAAGTTGAGGGAGGAGATTCGTTTATTGGCTGGGAACCTAATCTCAGCTGCGTGTTGGAAAACATTTATAGAACCATTTATATGGTAATCCGCCATGTGTCGACACAATGTTGTGGTTCAAACTATAAATATCTTCGGTAAGGAAATATATCTTGGTTGTTAAATTCTATGTTTTCTTTAGAAATCAAGGTGTAACAATGATTTTTAGTGCAGTGTTCCTCAAACACAGCGTTGCAAGGTGGGCCATGGCAGTGGTGTAAGGGCTAAGGTGGTTGGTTTTTGGCTAAGTGAAAATCAGGAGATCAAGGTCAGGCTGTTGATTTGAGATTGAAAAGAGAGGAAGCTGTCTTATCTTAATGCACACCGTCTAATGCAGGGGTTTTCAAAGTGTGGGGCGGGCCCCCTTGTGGGGGCGCGGTGCGATGCTAAGGGGGACATGTGACCCTAGGGAACATGCTTTTTTTCTGCCGTACTACAATAAAGTGTTATTGCACATCCTTGTTAGTTGAACTATATCTTTTTTTTTGTTACTATTTTATAGACACATGCTGTTTATAGTTGCGGCGGAGAGTGGCTGGTGGGGGCGTAACAGAAAAAGATTGGGAAGCACTGGTCTAATGTGCACTATAAAAGTTACACATAATATAAATGTTGAAGTATTGTTATTGTTGATACTGTCAGAATAGATCAATTAATTACTTAGGTGCAGAAACACAGTCTAGGACCTAAATTTGCGGTGATATCAATGACAAAGAGATGGGTGATTTTGCAATTGGCTTATCAGTAAAGGCTCAGCATTGTAATCATTTTTAGGATGCAGTAATGTGTGATATCTGGAACTTTTCCATTTATTTCTTAGCCATTTTATCCCAAAACAATACAGTATTGACAGTTTTTTTTTTTTAAATAAACAAACAAAAAAAACCATTAAAAGACATGATTTATACCATCGATTTTGCAACTTTACTTTTGATGTTATAATATACTGGTTATAAGAAATGGCCTTATGTGTTCTGGACATCACTGGTCATGTCATATGATTAGATTTGTTAAAGTTATAAAGTTACAGCATGGGAGGGGTATTTGAGCGCAGCACAAATCCCAATAAGTTCACCTAAAGATGTGGAAGTGACTCCTACACCTTTAGTAATTTATACTCTATATCTGTGTAAGTGCCTGTATATCAATATCATGGGATTGACCCTCCAGTTAATATTAAAGTACTTTTTATACAACATTGTTTGTTTTTAAAAGGCAAACAGTATTGTTGTTCCACTTATCTGCTTCAGCCTTTGTCAAAATGGTTGCCATTGACAATGATGAAAACAAACTCATCCATGTATCTACTTTGGTCCAGTTATCCGTTCTTTGGTCACTGGGTTAGCAGTCTCCATGACGACCAGAGTGAGTCCACTGGAAACCACTAAACCGCCCTAACTAACTTCTGGAGTTCCACACCAATGGCAGAGATACTGACTCTAGGACAAATATCCATGTTTAAAAATCCTTATTCAATAAAAAACGAGATGGGATTTGTCCTGAAAAGCAAACATTCTCAGGCCAACCAAATGCCATTCAGTCGAATAAAGGAGTATCTGTTTATAACCTTGATGTGTATTTTATTTTTAAAATTCATCAAGTGGTTTTGATTAAACACCCAAGTCGGCCGGTTTTGGCCCACGGGTCATATGATTGACACTTCTTGTCTTATGCATCACTTGAACACAAAATGCCAAAGTTCAGATCCCTGTTAGGGTAGTATGCTTCAAGTGGACGTATGATTTGGGTGGCAGTTTTGGAGACTGCTGCCCACTTCACATAATGAAGAAAGTGGATGGAATTTTCTCGCGTAAAGTAGCAGCAAGTTTAGAAAAATCACATTTGATCTTGAACAACATACTGTTCTCACGGTTCAGAGTGCATTTTCAAAATGGCAGCAGCGAGTCTTCTTCTAAGGGTTAATTACCTCAAGTGCAGCGAGGCCTTTAATGCATCATGCTCTACTTATGGTTAAGCCCTGCTGTCTCTCACATGTGGAACACTCTTATCTTAAATGACTTAATTTGCTGCCGACTTTACCACATTTTCTCTACTATACCTTCTTTTCACTTAAGTTTTCACGTACACACACTCACAGTAATGCTGACATCTGTGCCATAATCATTCTGGCTCACTGCGTGAATTCTCAATTACACGCCAGAGCAGTAGTGTAACTCCATCCTGTTAAGAATTCAGATTTGAGGCCAAACTAAGTCGCTGGTTAGCACTTAAAAATGAATGACTCTTTGGAGGGGAATGAGAAGGAAGGCGGAGCCCACCATTTTTTAATCTGATTATTAATTAATCAGGGAGGAAATGGGCCACTGCAGCTGGTTGGGGCTGCAGGCTCCCATTGCTGTGACAATTCTGCATAAGCAAATGTTGAGTGACTTGACTGTCAGTTGAAAACATTGCTGAGTGCAGCCAATTTTTGCACGCCTGTAAATTACTGTGAGACGTCAATGAGTGTCAGGAAATCATTTCAGAACTTTTTCTTATCTTATAAGTTCATGAGCCTCAAGTGCAGACCAGGGCAAACTAAGGCCCGGGGGCCAGATAAAGCCCGTTTGGCATTTTAATCCAGCCCACCAGACTTGTCCAGATTATACCATCAATTTATATTATCATTATCCTTCTGCCTTTTCTCTGCCTTGCCAACATTTTTCCAGTATATAGCATAGCAAAGTCTAATAGCGTTAAGCATTTTAGCCCTCGTTCACGTTGATTATGAACAGTTATCAGCTACTGACTTGGCTTATAAATCACATCATTTCTACAACCTACAAAATACATAAGAGAAAGAAATACTTACATACTTATACCTGGAATTTTTTCTGTTTTCCTGTTTTAGAATAAATTTTGCTTTCTTGCACCAAGGCTGCACAGCATTAATAATAAAAATGTTGAACATTTTTTGTTATTAATTAACAATTTCTATGTCAATTTTTTTTTCAAATTCCAATTTTTTTTTTTCCAAATTTAAGCAACATTAGTTTGTGATAATTCTGTCTTTTAACACCTTTGATCAAACAGCGACTGGATTGGTCTAGCCCGATCATGTGTCAAACTGTGCCACTAATGGCAAACCAAAATCTAATAACACCCTAAATAAGCTAGTTCTGCATAAAATACCTATTTAAACTTTTTCACCGTTGTTGTGGTAATAATTAATTAATGTATAGCCTGAGTAGAAATATTGTTGCGCTTATTGTGGCTCCCGTTGTGGGACAAATGCATCCATCTCACTATGAACCATAGTTAAATCTTTATAAAATAAATACAAATACATATGTTAAGCCTTTAGCCTTTAGTTGTTTCTCATGGATTTCTTTTGTGCCTTTTCCTCTTCTTAAATTAGAGCACATTCCTTCGTTATAAATGTTTCTCTGGGTTTAAAGGTTCCACCTACACAAGTCTTTCATCTCGCACTTGTGAAAAATGAGCTTTATCGGATTTTTTTTTTTTTGTTTCCTGTTGCAGTGATGACTCACAGAATGTCATCATTTTGTTCCCTTATTGGATTCATTAAATAAATCAAGTTAGTGGTTAAACTATAATAGAAAATTAGACAGAGAGAAATATCTTTATTAATCCCTCATCTTCCCTCATTTTAATTTTCTGGAAACCCACATTTTAAATTCAGACAACTACATATCCCAAGTCAAAAGACATTACCACCCACAGAAAGTCTCACATCATGGAGCAGCGTGATTTGGGTGGCAATGGTGGAGACTAATGCCCCTGAGACCAGGCGATAGAAAAGCTGATGAAGATGAATTATTAAATGAATTAAAAGGTTTTAAAGTTAAACTTGAGTAGAAGAAATTATGTGTGATGACTCCAAAAAATATCCTTGCGATCCACCTGAGGGATGCGACCCAGTCTGTGGGAACTGACAGTCTGTGAATTACAATGAGTAAGTGACTTGTTGGTTAGCTAATATCAACTTTATCTGGGAATGTATTGTTTTTTAGTTTATTGTTAGTTTAAAAAAAATCCACCAGACATACGTTCTACTACTTAAGCATCAACTCCATGAAAACCACATTAAAAAGACTAAACTATTGTTACACTGCCTCCTACAGGCTGTTGAATGCATTCTCACTGTCACTTCTCCTTTAGTAAAGAGCGTCGGTTTGAATCTAGGATGTGTTCTGACTTAGAGATGGAAATAGACTTCGATGTAATCACAGCACTTCTTCCGTTGCCGATGGAAAGCCTTTTATTTTCAGTCTGCACATGAAGTCTCAAGGCTAACGCCTCCACTTTGCATCTTTTTAGTCAACAAGGCAGAAAAATAACCATTTAGATGTTTATTTAAAAGCTTCCATGTTTTAATTATGCAGCGCTATCTTGGGCAAATACATGAATTAATTAATCACAAAGCTTTCAGCATTTGAAAAAGGTCTGTTACTTTTGGGTCGATTAAAAATGTATTAAAAATTATACACACCAGTTTATATTCTTCATTTGTTCTGGTACTTATATATAAATTATACATATTCATCAGTTTGTTTATGGAATGTGAGCATTTATAAGTATTTGCACTTAAAATCTTGTCTTTGTGTCAAGTTTAAGCCTTCATCTTTACCTTAAAATAAAGGTAAATAAATAATATCTAGCTTTTTTATTTATTTTTTTTTGCCATAGAATCCTAAAAACTTGTCTCACATACTTTAGGCAAACACAAAATTAATGTCACTGTAAGTGTAAACATTTAGTTTGTGCTACCAAAAATAATAAGTATAAGTATTAATGTAATTTACAAAAGAGATTTCCTTGCTTATTTGTTTTCGTCTTAGATTTTTGGTTCATTGCCTACATTAGCCTTTATTTCTTTGTGAAATACGTGGATTTTTTTATTTATTTTTTGTGATAGTTTAGGAATGTTTTGTCAGAACTGGTCTTTACAAAGTTTTTGCTATGTTGTTAATGGCACTGTTATTGGCTAAACAACATTGGTTTCAGCCCTTTATTGACTAAGTAGCCCTTTCTCTGGTGCAGTTAACATATGCTATATGTCTGGCTCAAGAGTCAGTGGGGTAAAAATTATGTAGGGATGATTAAATAAGTGACAAACATTTAAAAAAACTACGAAATCAACGGCTCAACGCTACTGAAAAGAGTATAGAATTGTCTGCTAAAGAGTAAGGGGCAGTGGTGACCATGTGGTTAAGAGAGCAAGCTTTAACCTGGAGGGTTTTAGGTTTAAGTCCACCAGCTACAAAAATAACCACTGAAGTGCACTGAGCATGGCATCGTCCCCACACATGAGCTTGAGATGCTGTGGATCACAAAGTCACAATGAGGAGATTGCTTTCAATCCTAAATCTTATATTGATTGCAACAGCAAGTTGTATAAATACAAATAAGACACTTTTCAGATGAAAAATTGTGTGTCAAAACCCAAATCCAACAAATCCGCAGTTTTAGAAAAAGATGTTGACAGAGTTAGAAAGCAAACGCAGTGTTCATTCTTTTAAGCTGCCATCCTGCGCCATTTATTGTGTTTTATTATCTTTCTCCACCAACCCCCATTAAGCCCACTGGATGGTAATAAATTGTCTGGACTAGAAGTGGTTGGGATTAAAGGGTTGAACTCCCAAATCAAGCCAAGTAGTTATTGGTCAGGATGCAGCTCTCGTCATTGGGACCATAAAGTGTCTGCACTGATCTCATCTCTCATCCATTTATTTCCTTTGTGCCACAGGCAAGCAAACGTGTCCCCCGGAGAAATTTGACTGCGGGGGATCAACCAACAAGTGTGTCTCCTTGTCGTGGAGATGTGATGGAGAGAAGGACTGTGAGAACGGAGCAGATGAGGAGGACTGCGCTGCCGGTGCGTTTGTTTTGTGATTTGTTTTTATTGACTCAGGGGCAAGGGACGAAAGAAGTGTTGCTCTATTAAAGCTTGATTGTCACTGTGTTAAATAGAAAGGGGAAAAAAAAGGTCAATTAATCAAATCCAAAAAAAAAAAAAAAGATTGATAAAGCAAAAGTGAGACGACAAATTGCATTCCGAATATAAATTAAACTTTAAATACAAAGTTAAAACAATCAACATAAATCAGAACAAGTTAATAAAAACAACGTCTCACAAATAAAGAAAAGCTGAAAAGCCATTAAGGAACATTTTAGAAAAGAACTGTTGACTGAAGCCACAGAAACAACTGATGATCTGACTAACCTGGCAGCAATAAAGGGCTATAAATCAGGGATGTAAAAAAAAAATCATACACGTTTACAAGTCATATACTGTATAACCTAATTAGACGTTAGGTGAGTCAGCCCAGCACACTGGCTGTATATTCGATACTCCTGGTCTTGAAATCTAGAAAGGCAGGCCTTTTCAATATTTTTTTTTTGTTGGTTTGTTTGAGCCAGGAACAGTATTTTAACATTTCTGGTTAATGTTTTTTTAATGAGTCTACTTCGATTAATGAGTCTGCAATTTCCCCTTGTGGTTAATCCACATTGCATTTAGACTTGTTTGTTGCTGGGTCATCCAGAAAATGTTGTTGCATGGGATTCTCAATGTTTAATGTTCTTGAGACCTACCTAAAACA
>JAFBJS010055158.1:67700-111721 GCA_016785265.1 Paraplagusia blochii | reverse complement strand
ATCTTTTTTTTTCTTCTCCAACATTACTCAAATCAGAAGACAAGGTTATAGTATAAACTTGGTAACTTGGCAGATACAATTTTAATGGAGCAGAAGCAGAGGTCAATAGTCAAGCAGTAAAGCAGCAGCCCTGCAAATTGGCACGCTTCAGAGCTTTATTACAGGCGGATGGCCTCAACTGACAACTTTATTACAATGATTTAATACTGTATATGCATATATTTTATATATTTATATATATAAGAAGCATTAAAAAGTATGATGTTCTGAAACTTACTGCTTATATATGGTTATATCATTGATTCTTTAGTCGACTTATTCAACAAATCACAAGTGGGTCGGCATCATTTATTTTTATACAAATTTATAGAATATATAATATTATTCATATAATGTAATACAAATAATTACGTGTTCATGTACAATGACTTAATATATGTATCAAAGGGAATAGAAAAGATAAACGTATATGAGATAGGAATATATTCAGTGTATATATATGTATATATATATACACATATGTCTGTTTATATACACACACACATGCATATATGTATACATACACACATAATACACACATACATATGCACATACATATAAACATATATTTATATATACATAAATATATATAGTCTTATGTCTCTCGACTCACCAATGCGCAGAAACACAACGACGCTGAACATGGACAGCAGAGTTGGAGTAACCACTCCAAACACCATACCAAGTTTTCTGGAATGTTTCTCCTTCGTTCCCGCACTTGTGGCCACATCTTTGGGAACAGGCGTGGCGCTGAGTCGGTAATGAAGGAGAGGAGTCTTTTCTGTCATGACGTGTGAATGTGAATTAAAGTGGGAGAAATAAGGAGCAGGAGCAGGACGGGGTTGAAGTCAACACCTAAATGCAAAAATGGTGATAAATACCACAGCGAAATCCCAGAGAAACTTCCATTGAAAAAAAGAGCAAATTGAGCCTCACTTGACGCACCTGAAAAGTTGATTAATGGGGCGCAAACATGACGTCACGTCCGGTAATTAAACTATTCCGGAAGTTACAATAAGCAACTATGTGCAAAATTTGATACATTTACATATTTAAATTTCTCAATTAAATTAACTAAAAAATAAAATTATAAACATATATTTCTACTTTTTTTACTATAGACAAAACAACTAAAATAAGTTACCAATCTGATACAAATAAACACATAGAATAAAAGCATTCCTATCAAAATGTTTATTTTCAACATTTTTAACAGTATAAATATCACTTATTACAACGGGATAAATCTTTCTAAGAATTAATGTCTATATTTATATACACATAAATACAAGTTAAGATACACACACGTATAGAATAAAATCACAAACCTAAAAAGAAATTAAGAGAAACTACAAAAACCTGTTTACTGAAAGAAAAAAAATTCTGTTTGCTTTTATATTAAAAACATTTTAAAGATTATTCATCAATATCATGGCTTCAAAGTGCAACCTGGTACCTTTATTATATAAATGGAAAAGCCGGGCCTGTATTTACTATATTGCAGGTTTATATTTACATATAACAACATTGTACAACTAAAAGCAAAAAAAACAAATCAAAAATCCCATTATATTAATGAAACAGTCTCAGAAAATGAAAAGCAAAAAGGTTTAATCACGCTGGTAAATGTGTTGACTCGAGGCTCGGCTCATTGTGAATTCATACACATTTGTGAAGTGAAGGAGTTCCAGGGTCAATTTAATGTACACGTGTCTTCCAGGTTTACAAAAAACCTCTCCAGTTTTCCAGAGAGCAGCAGTTTATATTTCAGCAGGAAAGAGTTGAGGCTTTGTGTCAACTGAGGAACACAAGACAGCGTCGAATTCACCGCTGGCCCCTGCTGGTCCAGAGACAAAAGACATCAGTGACACTCACTTAAAAAACATGCACAGACCTGCAAAAGCTCCCACAAGCAAAAAAAAAAAAAAAAAGAGAGAGATGATAATAAAAAAAAGGTTGGGTATTTACAAGAACCCAACAAGAATGGGCTGTTTTCCTTTGCTTGCGTAACTTTTGAGAAATATCGTTTCACCAGGAAAGTATGCACTGCTATCTTCATCCTGTCCTGAGGAAGGAAGTTTTGGGGTCACACTACAAAAAACCGCCACCATTAAGAGCTGACCACAAGATTTTAAGAAATCAGTTCATATCCAGACCAGAGGAAATGGGTAGAATGAGTCAACTGACCAAAAACCTGTACCATAATGTTACATTAATGAAATTTCAGCCTATGTAATAAATATTAATATTTATTATTATTGTGTACTTGCCGTCAAAGACTTGTATGGTAATTTATAAACATTAAAAAGTTGGATGTAAAATGAAAAAAAAAAGAAATATAAAATGAAAAATGTTGGCCCACAAAAATATATAAGTAGTACTGAACTCTTCTAAATTTTTGGACAGTGTAATTCAGTGTTGAATAATTACTACATTGACAGTTCACGTTTAAAGCAAAACAAAACAAAACAAAACAAAAGTGCTGATGTTCATTGGGGGTAAAAGAACAATATTAATATGAATATAAATAACAAAAATTGGACAGGTTGTTAAAATTGTAATTATTCTATCCACTAGAGGCAGCACTGAGCAATGTAGCCCCTGACTCATGTTAGAGCCAAATGACTATGAAACAGAAACCATTGCATTATTATTTGGTCTAGCTTAAAATGTAATAAGTCTATGTTTTTGGATATAAACACTGATAAATCAGTGATGAAAGCTCAGGATCATTTGACAGTGACACTGGAGTCTGATATTACATATTGACATCACTTATTATCGGCAACGGCATCAAAATTGCATTGCACTTCCCAATCACTGTGCATACTTTTCCTGCAGTAAAACAATGACAGCTATACTCACACTCAGCTGAAGCGATGTGAGAATATATAAGTAGTTTCTGATGTTGTTCTCCAGTCTCTGCAGCAGCGAAGCACCACATTCTGGCTGACTCAGAGCCCTCATCACCTTCACACCATCGAGGAGAAGCATCAAGGATGCAACTATGTCTCCTCTTCTCACCTGCAACTGTAATCAGGGACAGAGATAAGAACGACAAATTCAGAGAAAGCTTCCAAGTTAACTATAACTAAAATCATTGAGCGTTGGTAGAAGATATTTTTGGAATATGTGCTGACATACTGATTTGGTTTCCCAGGATGCCACATTTAGCTCCGTGCACGGCAGCTGAACTGACGTGGTTATGACATCACTGCAATCATTCTGCCAAGAGTAGAAATGAAGACGACATAGACCAAAAAGTGGTTTCAGAGATTTCAGAGATTCAGAGATAACATTGTGATACGTCATCTTACAGGAAGAGAATAACATTTCCTTACTTACCAGTAATTTTTCCATATCTGGCACGAGATTCAAAACCCTCCGTGCTGCCCTGTTACACACAAAGTCTATGGGTTTGGACCCCGAATCCCATACCTTAGAGGCTAACATACATATCAGCAGTAGTCCTGGACCAACAGATAGACACGAGACGTTCTCTAAGCATGGAGGTTTATGCTTGTTCACATAAACAAATAAAACTTTCAACACTTACTGCTCAAAGCCATGCCCTGCTCGGCCACTCTCGATGAGTCCACATTTGGTCCATTAAGAGTTTTTATTTATACCCCGTGTCCACAATGCTGTCTTATAAAGAGGTACGGCGGTTCCTTTCACTACTTGATTTCCCACCTTCTCATTCAGCAAAGGAAATTACGTGTGTTATCTGGACCGACGGCAGGATGTACTCCAACTTCCTCGCTACGCAGCATAACAAAATGATAAAGAATGAAAATGGCATTCCCCCAGTATTCGTATTTTTTTTAAGCTGGTTTGACCAACTTGAGTGTACTGCAGACAGCGTGCTTGCTGACTAAAAGGTTAATCATTTATTATTGTGACAGACTCAATTTACACAGCTGACATCAAGTCCTGTTACTCTCACTGGAGGCTATTTACCTTCCTGTCCAGACAGGCTTTGACCAAAAAAGGCAACAGTGTTTGTCATAAAATTGAAAAAATAAATAAAGGTGTAGCGGCAGACTTTACTGATCAATTTAAGATAAAAAAAGAAATCAGAGTTTTTGTCAGTATTTGCTGTGACTCAATGCTTGTAAGCTTTCACAGGAAGTGAGGTCTCAGAGGCAAATCATCTGGGGGTAGGATCTCAATGACTGTGGCAGTTCGTCATGCCAAGATACCCATTCAAATCCATTGTGTTCCATTCCAATATCCCAAACTAAATCAGCTTGCAATAGAGATTGTGCAATCTGAGAGTTTTGTATAGCAGTATATTAAAGCCATTGTTTTTTTTTTTTCATTCAATGTCAAAAACATCACTATATATTTTGCATGATCCAAGCAGATTTGCTGAAGGGTTTCGCTGACTCCTGAGAAATACTCTTGTCTTATGGTCTGTGTGATCCAAATCGAAATATCTCATGGTAGGAATGGGGAAAAAAAAAGCAACCCTTTACAACATGGAATCCCATTTTGCCTGTTTAAATCCTGTTTATTCATCCCTCGCCTTTTTGTTGTTCCGTAGGTTTTTTCCCCATCTGTTTTCATCCAGCTCTGTCACCCACTGTCATCTGCACAGACCGACTGTTTCGACAGTACAGGGCGACATTACACGCTCCAGTAAACGCAGCATGTCGAGGATCTACAGAGAAATATGAATGGGTTTCTAGGCCCAGTCTGTGTCTCTGTGGAAATAAGAGTGGAGTCTGACTTTAGTCCCCAATATTGTTGTTTTTTTAATAACTACATTTCCTATTAGATGGATATGACATACTAGAGGGTGGACTAGTGGTTAAGAAATCAGACTTGAATCCACCAGCTGCCAGGTTACCATTGAGCAGGCACCATCCCCACACACTGCTCCCCGGCGCTCAAAGGATCACTTTGGTGATTATATTTCATTATGTGTGGTGTATGTCACAATGACAAGAAGTTTGCTTACGACAGGCTTTATATGAATTAAGACCTAACTGGATTATTTTAATTATTTTACATAATGTATTTTTCAGGAATGAAGTCTTTAGAGGGACAACACAGGCAGGAAGGTTTGGAGAAAAAGCTAGAGAAGCCAGATTGAGGACATGTTCAGAGGAGGGACAAGTGGATACATTGGTAGAAGAATGATCCTAGAGATGGAGCTACCAGGTAGGAGACAAAGAGGAGATTGATGGATGCAGTGAGGGAGGACATGGAGGTAGTTGGAGTCAGAGTAGAATATGCACAGACCATGGAGAGAGATGGAAAGCGTAGATTTGCTGTGGCAACCCCTGGAAAATGGACAAGCCAAAAGGAGAAGATGAATGATGCATTAACATTAAATGACTGATGGCAAATACAACCGGGAATTAAACTGCAGACCTTGCAGTTGACTCACAATCTGCATTTCTCACTGATAAACACTAACCTACAATTTTGATGTCTCGGCTGCCCCCATTTATTGACGTGATTGAGACAATTTGGACATGTTCAGAGGAGGGACATTGGTGGAAGAATGATCCTAGAGATGGAGCTACCAGGTAGGAGACAAAGAGCAGATTGATGGATGCAATGAGGGAGGACATGGAGGTAGACGGAGTCAGAGTTGAAGATACAGAGGACAAGATTTTCATCCATTCTGTATGTAGAAAAAGTTACCTTGACCAATTATGCAACTGGTGACTCTATCCCCAATGTTATCATAATGTAAAACAAAGATCATCAAGTTCGTTTTATGAGCACCAGGGACAACTAATGTCTGTCCACCTGTGTTGGTGATAGCATCCGTCAGTAGTATTGTCAGGCGGGCGCAGCTGCAGGACGCGTGGAGGTGTTGAGATGGACCGTAATGGCTGTCAAAGACATGGATGAGAGGGAACATGCATCGAGTGCATCGTTCATCCTCATTTCGGACACACGTGTCCTCACCCGCCCCACCAACTCGCACATTTACCGACTATCTGTCCTTTTCTATTTGCGCCCCGACCCTAATTAAGACGCATGGAGCCTAATATTAGACCTCAAAGTGTGTGTTGTCACACTCGAGAGATGGGGAAGGAGAGAGAGGGGGAGAGAGGAGCTGCAGAGAAATTCAATTCTTAAGTGTTCTTCTCCCTCTCTCTCTCTTTCTCTCTCCCTCTCTCTCTCCCTCGCACCATTTCGACCAACCCACTGTAATTAAGACGAATGTCGGCAGCGCGTTCACACAGAATGCGCAAAGCGCCCGGATTTGCGCTCACAGGGACAACTGCGGGTCACAGCAAAGACAATTTGCCCGCATTGCATCACGGACACGACACCCGGTATCCCGCTGTTTACCCACCCACTCCATCCGCAGCCGATGAGGTCTCAGCAGCAGGTAGTGGTGCAGGTTGTTCTAGGACCAAGAGTCCAGTTTCTCTCTGACAGGCAGCCTGTTGAGGCTCCGGCTCTCTGAGCTCCTGAGCCGGTGATTACGCACCGCGGTGACAACTTTGGCGCTGTGCTTTATGGATTGCGCATCAGCAACAGTGCAATCACAGGGACCTAAACTGATTTCCTTGAAGTCTTCGTTCCTGGGAGTCGTTCTCCTCGGTCGCAGCCAGCTCACATCATCGATTAAGTTCTCGAAGCAGCCGGTGGCTGTGTGTCCTTCTCCTGCAGACATGATTCCTCCAAGGCGCAATAAACGGAGACATCTGACAGTCCTCAATCTGTAGCTCCGGGAGAAAACAAGACACGGGAGTGTGAAGAGCAGCCCCTGGAGACACAGTAAGTATTCCAGGTCCTGACAGGATGCATTACCGTGGCTTTCCTCTCGCTCTAACATCAGAAATGCACGCGCATCTCTCCAACTTTGTCCATTCCAAGCTCAAGGACAAATGACAGATGAAGGTCTGATAGGAGTCTGTGCGGTTTTCCTCTACTCTGGTGTCATTTTGAGGTTATAATCCGTCACCTGCAGCCAGGATTGACTGACAATCTGTTTTGTCCCTGCAGAACAGAAAGGGACACAGGTGGTTGTGTATCTTAATCTGGTATGTCAAGGACTTGAAGTCCTTGTATTACTGTTGAAGATATAAAAGGTTTATTTCTGTTTATTCTAGTTTACGCTGGACCCTGTTCTGGTGACAGAAAATAAAGGCTTGTCACACTTCATTAAACCTCATAAAAATGAGGCCCGGGGGCTGATTGCTGCCCATTCTGCTTTCTAATCTGGCCTGTCAAACTTGTCCAAATTATATAACTGGTTTGCTTTTTGTCCAGATAATATCTATATCACACCTTTAAAAGAAAGTGTACGTATACATTAAGTGTGTCTGTAGTAGAGTGAAAGTAGTATTGGTAGACGTGACATAAGTAACCTGAGGCCCCACCTGGTGGCGAGGCCAGGGGCTGCAGCCTCTTAGGTTCATTCTGTTAATCCGAACTTGATGGCAATTGCACTTTTGCCTTTTCCCTGCAATTGCCCATATGAAGGCCAAATATAATTTAGCCTTGCAATCATGCAAGAATATTTTATGTCATTTATCTTAGTCCATGATGGACAGCTAGTCTCCTTTTGACCATCAGTGCAGGGCTTTCAAATCTGTGTTTATTATGGTTGGTTCTGTGTTTATTATGGTTTATTATTGTTGTCCAGTGACAGTGTCCAGTGTCCAGTGTTGTCCAAACTACACTGGACACAAACAACAAGTAGGTGGCGTACATGACATATGAAGGCATTCAACACATACCTGGTAACATAATCAACAACTATACAACTAATTCTAAAGAACTCACAACAACAACAAGGGGCCACTAAACATATTCCAGCGGGCAGATTTGGCCCACAAGCCCTGAGTTTAACATCTTCACAGTAATTCAGTTAACCTATTCCTTTGTGCATCTTCATTCACTTATCTGTTGCCAGGCAACAGTCTCCTTGAATGCCACATAAATCCCACTGCGCCATAAACTTTTCTTGCAGTATTTGGTCAGTGACAAATGGATGCAAACAACCCAGTAGGTGGCGTACATGACATATAATTGGATCCATGAAGGCATTTGAACGCATGCTTGTTAGCATCATGAACACAATTCTTCACAAAATGATTCTGAATGGTTCCAGAGGACAACAAGGGTTGTTCCTGGGTCCAATGATAATGATTTAAGGGGACCAGATTTGGCCCACAAGCCATTAATTCGATATCCTTAGTTATTCAATTAACCTATTCCTTCATTCATCCACTTATTTGTTGCCGGGTCACCCAGGCAGCACTCTCCACAACTGCCACCTAAATCACGCAGCTCCATACGGTGAGCCCACTGGAAGTAATTGGAGTCAGGACAGTCAGTCCTTGGTAAACTGGCAGCGAGTGGATTCGAACCTTAAGCCTTGTGAACCCAGTTCAGCTTCCTTATCCACCAGGACCTATGCCACTCAGTTAATTTATTCTGCATTTTAGTTTGGATCTGTGGGAATAAAATGACCTACAGCGCTCACCGAATTCACACCTTCGCAGACGAGTGGCCGTCCTACCCTGAGGCCATCGTACTTCTGCCTTGTCACTGTGTGGCTTGGGACATGTTAACAGTCCAATGTTATTTCAATGCTCAGGATAAAAATAACTCTCCTTGAAAAAAAAAAAAATAATAACATGAACAACTACGATCACACAATCATGTCCTGCAAAGTCCAAAAAAAAATAAACGCCACAGGAGAAGCTTTGAATGTTCTCCTATCATGCTATCAACGGGTTCTCTTGTCGTTCTTTGATAATGATGCTCAACTCCCTGAAGACCAGTACAGACAAAGCACTTCCTGTGAAGGCTGAAGGATGTGGGTCAGTGTGCTGCTGCTGGTGGCTGCAGAGCACCTACTTCCTTGGCTGCGTCTGTGTGTTTGGCCTGAGATAATAAAAAAGGTGGTGACACTCCAGTGTGGTGTTATCTTCCTACGTCGTGAAAATTTGACGCAAGGACATGGTTAAGGCACAAGGTCGACGCAACCCCGACGTGAAGGAATAATGGTGCAGCTTTTTAGAGCTCCTGCTGCTCTGCTGCCTCCATAGATGTATTTCTCAGATTCTCCCCCTCGCTCTTGGCATTTGTTTCACCATTTTGCTAAGCTTTGTCAGAGCACTCTGTCATGATTTCTGCGCTTTCTGACTCCCACTTGACTTCTTGGATAGATCTTCAATTTTGGATCTAGTGGGGATTTCGCCCAAGAGCTCTCTTCTGACCTTTACAGTCTTAATTGAGTTATAGAAAAAGCTGGGTAGATTTGTTCACACGTCTGTTCTTTACTTATTACACGTTCAAGCTCCATATAAGTTCTGTATGTATTTTCACCTAAATATGATAAAAATGTATCGTCACCAAAATATGTTCTACCTTATTACAGATTCAGCTACATTTTACACCAGCTGCACTCCCACTGACTGAGAGCTTTTATTTTGTAAAAATTTTAGGGACGTGTCTGCACATTAAACTAAAGTGGATTTAATTGTCATTTGCCTTCAGAGAGTCCTGGACGTCCAAGAGTTTAATCCATTTAAATTCACATTGTCTAAATGCGCAATGACCTTGTCGTTGGTTGCTGCCCGTCCTGAAGGTACCCTGCTTCTTCTCCAGGTTTAGATGGGATTAACTTCCTCAGCAGCATCCATAGAGCATGTACGGAGTGAATGAAAACAAACACACACACACAAACGCACACGCAGTTAGAACATAACAGATGTTGAAAAAGAGCCAAGGAGGTTTGGAGCAGCAGTTGTTATCTTTCACACCAAAAAAATTAAAAATTAAAAATTGAATACCTGCAAAAAGCTCCCAGTACAGTACTTTGGTGATGCTGATTGAGAAGGCATCTATCTATCTATCTATCTATCTATCTATCTATCTACTTACCTATCTATCTATCTATCTATCTATCTATCTATCTATCTATCTATCTATCTATCTATCTATCTATCTATCTATCTATCTATCTATCTATCTATCTATCTATCCATTTATCCATTTATCTCATCACTTTTTTGAGACATTTTTCCTTATAATTGTATTAAATAATCACAACAACTATTATTATTATTAGTGTTATCTGCTGGTAAGTCTCCCTGTGTCAACGCGCCAACATTATTTTTGTATTTACGATTCTTTTTTTGCCATATCATCAAGACTGTACACACTGTACAGTATCCTGAACATTGTGCAGTAGTTTCCTATCACGGCCCTACACCGTGTTTGAAATAAAAAAAAAACTTACAGAAATGTGAGGAATATATTTCCTCACTACACTGCACAGTTAGTTTGTTAAAACAATCATTTTCAGTCAATCAACGCATCATGTTGGTTTTGTTAAGCAAAGGCTGCGAACAGAGAGTTATGATTTAATGCACGGTACACTATTAAAATTCCAGTGGCGTTCACTGGACCAGTCAAACCTACAGAGTGTCATTGAGCTTTAACACCAATTATTTTCCAAACCAGCTATAACATTAGTGATTTCTCAAGTTATAAGCAAGAAGAGTGATGTAGTCTAGACATATTGTAGACCTTTTTATTTATCGTCCAAAAATTGGTGTTTGGTTCTTAGTGCTTATGGAGAGTAAAGATCAGTAGAGATGCCGTTGATCTAATTTCAGACTTTTCCTACGCTGACCTTCTTTATCCTATGTCTGACTCAGAGCTGTTTTACTGCAGGTAGAAACTCTCAGCTTTGGGAAAAGTCTTTGTTGCTGCCTCTCTGGACAATGATGTCTTCTTGATGCCAGAGGCAAAAGGATGAAAGAGAAAGGCTGGTTCAAACTGATATGAAAGCAACAGAATTTTGAAAAAAATACAGAATATATAAAGATTATTCAGTCATGAGAAATGGTTTTTGGTGCCAAGTCTGTGTAAGGTTCAGAATTTGGTATAAAAACCATGAAGACATGAATGTACCACGTCTTGTGTCGCTGGTCCAGGCTGCTGCTGGTGTAATGGTGTATTTTTCTTGACATATTATGGAGCCCAAGTACCTTCCTGGGTACTGTTACTGACAGTATTCATCAATTTTGTGACCACTGTGCCGCATTTTTCCGATGGCTATTTCTAGCAAAATAATGTTCCATGTCACAAAGCTCAATCATCTCCAAAGGGCTTCTTGGACACGACACTCTGCTCTCAAATCTGGGTCCAACAGAACACCCTGGGGACGAAGTGGAACAGGAACAGAATGGTGCAGCTGTCCTTATATGTTTACGTTTGACCCTGAGTCTTGCTCCACCTGCAGGTGGCTGCTGCTAAAAATAGCCCTGCATGAACTGCACATGTCAATAGCAATGGCTGTCAGTCAGTGATAATCATTTAGTATAGACATTGCAGGGGGCGCTGCTCAGTAACTAGCAATTGATTGAATGACTGATTGAATAAACAAATATGTAAAATCCGGACCAGCTGACACCAGATCTAAGTGTCGTCCAGCTTTTACCAACACGACACATCTGGTAACGTGTACCAGGAACTAGAGCGAGGAAAACGCTGCTCCACAGTCAGTTGTTACTAGTTAACCAAAATATGTTCCTAAACAATTCTCAAAATATATTTTACAAATGTAAAAAACTGAAACCTAAATTATATATGAGACTTTTTGACTTTTTTTCCCCTTTTTTTTTAAACTAGGTGATTCAAACGGTGATCTGGGGCCCACATTTGGTCCAGAAATCATCTCAGGGTGGCCCAGTCTGTAGTCATTTGAAGAAATGGGAAGTGAAACCTTTTCAATACAGTGATGTGTATGAGTTCAGTTAAGGGAAGTTGGAAAATCGATTATGGGGATTATTTTCCAAAAAAAAATATGTTACGATATTGACTAATACTGATATATGCTATCGTTTGCCCCAAAAACTGGGTTAAACTTTGTAGAACCTTGTGTGTGATTCCAGTAATTTTGACAAAAAAAGGATCAAGAAAACATGATCATGAACTTGAGGATGAAGGATGAAGAAGAAAAAATGGTGGACTCCATTGAAGCAGTAAGGTAGCAGTGTGCACTGATTGGTCACTCTGTCCATCACCAGTGGAGACCAGAGTTGGTTTTTGGTCTTCAACACAGGAAGATTGCACTGAGTAACCACCTCCATGTCCTCCCTCACTGCATCCATCAATCTCCTCTTTGTCTCCTACCTGGTAGCTCCATCTCTAGGATCATTCTTCTACCAATGTATCCACTGTCCCTCCTCTGAACATGTCCAAACCATCTCAATCTGACTTCTCCAGTATTTTCTCCAATCCTTCCTGTCTGTGTTGACCCTCTGATGACCTCCTACGGTAAAGCCTTCTGATATTATAGGACATCCTCAGATGGGTGTCTTTCATATACATACAAATCCACCCAAAAAAAAAATAATAGTAATTCATTTTATTCAAAAGGAACTCATATAGTTGGAGTTTTGCGAACAGGACACAGAGGGATAATCCCAGCAGCCACTGGCTGAGAGACAGCAAGCACATATTGGACAGTTTCCAGTCCATCACAGTGTCAGTCAGCTTTAAAGTCCCTCTTGACAATGGGATCAAAGTAGAATTTACTGACAAACAAAAACCTGTTTTTGCTGTGAAAAAAGAAAAAACAAAAAAAAAATTCCAGATAGGATTTAAAGAGGAAATCTTCAGATCCTGGGCCGGCAGTAGTTAGCATCTTGTCAATATGTGTCTACAGATTTTCGGTCCAGTTTTGATTCCAGGAGACTGGTTCGCTCAGAATGTAAAGACTGAGTTGTGAGTTTCTAAAATCCATGATGTTAAGACTTAAAAAAAGAAAAACAGACAAGAAACTGACTGGGTGTAAAGCTGCTGCTGAGTCTCTGATGCTGCGTTGTAACACTCATAAAGACACTGATGGAGCCGTAAATCAAAACCCGGCAAAGAAATCTGCCACTCAGGAATCACTCATCACACCTAATCTGTCCAACAGTGACTCAAACCAGGAGCCAAGGACAACAGACACGTCCTGAGAGAATGATCTGAAATAATTAAATATTCTCCTCCCCTATCGTCATCTGTCCTGCAGTCTCTCATTACACCTGCACAGCGGTAAGTCCAGAGAGGGAGACAACGGCACGGTGAGCGTAGAGAAGGCGGGAGAGAGTGAGGGAGAGGGAAGGAGGAGGTGCTTTGCAGTCAAATCGCAGCAGCACTGCTGTGGAGGAGACGGGCAGCGTAACACACTCTCATCTGGCACACGGAGGAAACGGCGGAACCTGTGAACGCCACATACCGCACATGTGATGGCAGTCAGCATCCTGAGCAGCAGCAGCAGCAGCGGTAGCAGTAGCAGCAGCAGCAGCAGCCACGCCGTGTCGTCCTTCCTGGATTAATTTAGGGACTAATTGCCCCCTTGAGTCCAAATTGGAGGTCTTAATAAGAGCACTGCAGCAATGGTGAAGGACAAAGGTGAAAACCAGACGCTTCAGTATCAGCAAACTTTGGTGAGTTTGGGATGAGGTCATAGATGATGTCAGTCCCCGGTCATGTGTGTTTCAGGGACGGTGGGATGTCAGATGCAGCAGATGTGTGACTGGCCTGAGGACAGAGCTGCTGCAGCTGTGTCCTCTAGCAGGACAACAGCAGGAGCCTGTGCTACTGTGACTAATACAGTATGAGTAATAATGAAGTATTTTTCTGTGATTTGGCTTCTTCTGGTCTACTCTCGCTCCGGTTGCTGCTAAGTCCCTCCCCGTACTCCATTCATTCACCCTGGATCTACAGGTGTTGCATCACTTCTCCTGCCAGGACTCAGTTGCTGCCTCAACCAATTAGATGTTTTTCACTTTATCGCCTTTGAAAGCTTGTAAATTTAAGCTTGTAAGCGGACCATCATAAAAGAAATGGCCAAACAGCCTGACGTCCTCCCTCTGCTCTCTGCCCACTGTATTTATTGGCTGCGTTCTGTCTCTGTCTCTGTCTCTCTCCTATCGCCTTGTCTTCTCCTGCAGATCTCATTTCTCTTTCGACTTCTTCTCCTTCTCATTGCGTCTCACTGAGCGTCCTTATTACTTGGGGAAATGTAGCTGGAGTGATTCTGAACACTTAACACCTCATGCACCATTTTTCCCCCCTCACTCGTGTCACTGCGGAGTTAACATAGCAGCCCCAGGCACTCCACTCACAGATCTATATACAGATAATGATGGAGCAGGAATGTGGTCAGCCAGAGGATTCAGATTGACTCTCCAAGCTTGATTTGACTCGTCTCCATCCCTCCATGCCTCCATCCTATCTTCCCGTCTGTCCTGGTTCCTTATTTCTTCTAGTGCTGTTGCCTGTTCTGCAAAATTTCCTTTGTGCCCATTTGTTGCTGAAGTCCTCTGCTGCTCCTCTGGGTGCGTGGAGATCGATGACATGCCATGTCTCAGTGCAGGGATCAATAGTAATGTAAAATGGCAGTCTCAAGTCTCTCCGGCCGTTGTGGTCAGATCAATGGCTTTTTCATTCCAACGATGAGTATAAGTTCATTATGGGAACGATGCACAAGTGCGAATGTGTTCTTATCCATGTGCAGGCAATTAGTAGTCCTACGGTCGCGCTATCAATCAGAGGACACCTCTGCAGGTGAAAACGTGAATTACACCAGAAAATGCGGAGCAAGCACCAGATATATCGATTCAAATGTATCATTACCTTGCTATACCAGGAGGGGGCTGAGTGGACAGACAAAAATACAATCTGGGAAATTAATGATATGGGACAAGTGTATTAAAAAAAAGAGAGAGAAAACTTTGAGAGAATTTCAGTGAGAAAGTTCAACTAGAGTTCCTTCGCACACAGTGCCCATGTAAATCATTAGGAGAGATATTGCATAATGTTATGAGGATGATTATGAATTATTTCTTTATTAATTGATTAATTAATTGAAAAGTTATATATAAAAATTTTATATATTTGATAGGTAATCCTAAATAACCCCGGATAAAAGCCAGATTAATAAGTGATAAGTTAAATATTGGCAGGTAGATGTATTTGTTTTACTCAGAATCAAAATCAATATAAGGGAATTAATAATATAGAAAAATTTTAAGAAATATGTAGCAAAATATTTTACTGAATTTTGCTTCTAGAAGTGAATGTATTCTAAAAAGAGAAATATGAATGTAATATGCCATAAAACAGCCTAAGACAATAAAAGTAGACTATAAATTACATTCAATATCACCTAAAAATTGGACAGTGACAATGTTCAACAGGACATGGTTTAGATTGGATGCACATTTTTTGTGTTCTATATAAAGCTGCAGCATTCGGTGTTGACACAAAGATCTACATTGTTTATTATGCTTTCAGTGCTATGATCTTGTTTGCTCAGACGTGGTCGTGTAAATGAACGCGGGCCTGAGCAGATGGCGTGAAGTTTATAAATTCAATAAGTGGAGATGTCTGGTAATGTCTTCATAAGAACAACGCCTCATGGTGTTGTTCTGAGACGGAGAAAAAAAAAAAAAAAAGACAGCAAAGGTGTCTTTTTCAACAGTTGAAATTGAAGTTCTGCTATCGACCATTAGGGCTATCAAATGACTCATTGTTAATGAGCTAACAAGAAAAAAATTATGAAATTTAATTACTTTGTAAATGGTTATGATCTGATTTCTCCCTGTGGTAAATCAACCCTGGAGAAAACAATTATTTAATGTTCAATGAACCCATAATTATATGATGTCCAATCTAAGCTGCGTTCCTCAGCTGTGCTTGTAATCACAGTCTAACACAGGCATGGTCAATCTAAGACCCGGGGCCCAGATGCGGCCCGTTGAGATTTTAAATGCGGCCCGCCAACATAGTTCACATTATATAATTCATTTGTTTTATCATTATACTTCTGTCTTTTCCATGCAATAATGTGTTTCCCCAATAGCTGACGTCACAAAAGGGATGAGAAATGTAAGATTTTTGGTTTTATACATGAGTTTTACGTGCGATATATCTTAGTTTGGACGAAAAGTCCATCTTTCTGCTCTGGACTCTGCCCCCCCTGTCCGACTTTAGGACCAGTTGGGGTCTGCGAGTCAAAGAAATCTGCAGAAGAGCAGCGAAGAGTCCAACAGAATATAGAAGAGAAGATCTATTTTTAACACTGGGAATATTTTTTTTTCTGTTGAACTCCGGTCTCTGTGCTTCATTAGAAGCTGTTTTTCTCTGGGTCCAGACAAAAGAGAGACTTGCAGTTTTCTAGCGACGGTGGACTGACGCAGGATGGAGGGACGTAGCAGGTAAATTGGAGAGCCGTTGCGTCAGAGGAGTGGAAAGGAGAAAGTAGCGGAGACAGACGGTGCTACGATGACTTGGTGTCAAAGTTCTGCCGCCCTCAATCTTCAACGTTTTTTTTTTTTTTCCTGAGCAGTGGGAGGTTGCTGTGTGTCATAAGTGTTTGCGTACATGAGTTTTCTCCTTCCAGAAGCGTGGGCAAGTCCGCTCCATGGGTCTTGCCTCTGCATTTAAAAGACCGGTTCATCTCGTCTTTATGCTTATTCTACTTTCCACGAGGTCAAGGGGGAAAGCGTCGTCGGGATTTTTACATCCCCCTGTGTGTGGGTGTGTGGGAGGTGTGCAAAGATCTCTACCCACGCTCCCATGCTTCACCTGCCTACACGTAGAGTGATTCTCCATCAGTGTCTCCGTTAGGGACACCTTGTTGATACCAAAGATTGTTTGGGAATTGGTGCTGCAGCATGTGATGTCACCTGAACAGGAAAAAAAAAAAAAAAAGAGCTTCCATCCAACATCTCCCCCCCATCACCCCACCTCCCACCCTCATCGCTGGCCACTGCAGCACCGCAGATACGCACTACACATGCTGCTGCACCTTCTGGATGCACGGTGTCAGTCTGTGCATCTGTGTGTTGTTTCGCTGCCTTCTGTCAGGACTGATGATCCAGTTCCTTTCGTCCTTCAAATCAATTTCCATATGTCTGCAGTCGATAAATATTTAAATCTGCACTAGCGCAATATTTTTAATGTCAAACCCCACATGTGCACTGCAGCGTGGGAACACACGCTGCTGTGTTCCACCCATGAGATTAATGCTGGTGTTGTGCAAGGCATGAGTCAAATAAAAGATCCAGCTGGGACTCAATGAATGGTGAGTTTAGTGGTTTGCATATGCGGAAAAATCCCAGATGTAAAGATGGATGTTGGAAAACTCACCGCTCATGGCCGGGTGATGAACCTTTAAGAAACAAGGGCGCAGGAAGGCGGTGGTGGCCTGGTGTTTAGGGAACCAGACTTGGATCCAGAGGGTTCCAGGTTGCCATTGAGGTCCACTGAGCATGACACTGTCCCCACACTCTAGTCTTGGTGATGGGTGAGATGCTGAGGTGACATTTCACTGTTTCCAGTGGTGTGGATCACAATGACAAGGAGTTTGCTTTGCTTTCCATCTTCCTTCCTTCCTTCCTTCCTTTACAATTGTCTACGCCCGTTTGACCAAACAAACGCACTCCACGCACGGCAATATTTCAGTTGTTATGTGGAAATTGTCGGCTTTACACAGTGCTGTATCTGGTGTATTGTTAACAATATTCAACAATTCCAACTAAAAGGTGTAATTATGGTTGCGCTTTGGCCCAGAATCAATGTCTCTATTGTTGGTGTTAAATGCCAGGATTCACCTCCACCAGTTGGCGCCATCTAGTGCAGTGGTCCCCAACTACTGGGCCAAGGGCCGGTATATGTCCGTGGGTGATTCCATCATCAATAATGCAACTATATTTTGTAAGTAATATTTTCTCAGTGAAGACAACAACAATAAACTCAAAATGACAAAGAGTCATTGATACAAGATTCTAACTTTTTATACCGGTCTGGTAGCAGATAATTATAGGCTGTGTGAACTTGCGGAAATCCTTGTTGTGTGCATGAGCAGTTAATTCGGGTAGGAAGATTTTATAGGTAGGAAAATATTTCAGAACACTGGAAATTTCATTGTATTAAGAAGGGTGCGGTGTGATTTATGTGGCGGTTGTGGAGAGATGCTTCCATGACTTGGTGTATATATTTAAAGCTTCAAATGTCCAACATTTTCAACAGTTATAGTCAAGTAGTAAGAGTTTCAAGAACTGAAAAATTCTGCCCTCTCTCTTCCTCTTTGTTCTGAGTAGCGTCAAGTGTCACAGACCAGTTGCGACGAGAAATGCTGTCGTGCTCTTTCCACCATTGCGTTGAAGGGTTTTTACATCGTGAAATTCACGTGTTCTGAGTCAGGAAATTCATCATCGCCTTATTAAAAGCAGGTTTTATATAGATATAACTGTAGCTCAGCATCTTTTACTCCCACGTCACGGTTGGCGCCTGCCACCAAACTGCAACCCCCCCCCACTCTGTTCACACTCTGACACAATTATATATATATAAAGTGCTGTCCCTATAGTGTTGGCCTGTCCAGTCTTCCATAGTCAGCATCCTGTCCAATCTCCCCATGCCGTGAGTGGCTTGATTCCATTTCAGCTCCTGTCACTCCCAAGAAGCTCCGTCACCTCCACCCCATCACGGAGATCAGTGCTGAGGCAGCAGACAAACAAGAAAAAAAAAAAAAAAAAAAAAAATCCATCCTAATTTATTTGACTCCCAGAATAGACTGCGCTCATTGAACTGTGCAGAGTGTGTTCAGTGGCGCCATTTAAAATAGTGATAAACCACACAGTCCATCATCACAACCCTTCAGGAGAAGTAATGGCTCATAACTCATGCTGATGAGTAATTTTAGGAAACTAAGAGCCTGAGAGTATTTTTTTGCAATATTACCAGAGCAGCACGAGTGATATTATTATTCTTCCTCAGGTGAGAGGAGGTAGAAATACCAGACGCTTGAACATGCGAGGAGATCAAGTGGCTCTGAGATTTTAACAAATCTCCGCTTCAGTGCGAGCGACTGAATTATACATTCACAGGAAATTACACATCATGAGAGAATCCTGCTCACATTTGGGATTCTTCTCAGGTCCTGTCTGCCGGTTTCTTGGAAAAACAGTTGTCATTAAAATGTAAATTTGAAAACTTAATGTCTAAAGGAGACTGAGACGAGGACAAAGACGCATGTAGAGAGAGAGAGAGAGAGACAAGCAGACAGAGGGATAGAAGGATGGATGGAGAGACAGATGGACAGATATACAATAGATAGATACAAAGATAGACAGGCAGACAGACAGACATACAATAGATAGATAGATACAGTAAATAGACATACAGGCAGGAAGACAGACAGAAAGACAGACAGACAGACAGATGGACAGATAGACTGACTGAATGACTGACTAATTGATAGATAGATAGATAGATAGATAGATAGATAGATAGATAGATAGATAGATAGATAGATAGATAGATAGATAGATAGATAGATAGATAGATAGAGTAAATAGGCATAAATAGAGTAGATAGGCATACAGGCAGACCAACAGAAGGACAGACAGACTGACAGACAGATAGATATATAAATAGTTAGACATAGTAGATAGATAGACAGACATAATATATATATAAATAGCTGTACCTTATTGATCTGAGGTTGAGAACAGCATATGTATAGTTTCGAGAGTCAAATTCTATAAATTATAAAATATAAATATGTTTTTTATTCACCTAAACAAACGTACATCCACTACTATGATGGATTCATGGCAAAAGACTCACCTAATGTATGTTTCTGCTCTGTTGAAGCAATATTACACAGAGGTAAAGCCTGTTGAAAAAAAAAAAAAATCAGTTACCATTGGGAATTTTTTTCCCCTACAGCAAGTTCACTGTAGGTGAAAAGGTGTTATGTGGATTAGAATATGGCAGACATTCTGCTGATCTGCAAGAAATATAAATTATTTTCTTTTTATGAGCATAATCCATTCACCTGATGTACGTGCAGTTACATGGGAAATACTATATTTGCTAATTTGATTTTTTACTACAAATATATACAAAAAATTTTATTTAATTCCAATTCCAATAAAAATAAAACACAGGCCTTGCTTTGCGTCATAGTGTCATCTAACTTTCAGATGACACTACATAAGGTCCTAAACCCAAGATTAAAAAAAAAACAAAAACAAGTTGAAGTGACACGTGTAAGAAACAGTCATGTGACAAGAAACAGTCATGTGACTGACCGACAGAACACCCTGACAGCCCAGGATGTTCAAGGAGCATCATTTTCAACACTATCTTGAAGAAAACCTTGGTCATCAGACAGTAAAACGGTTCTCTGTGGTACAATTTGCGGAACATTTTCGCAGCAGAGTGGCTGAGCTCATTGAACACAGTCAGTATTCACTGTCAAGCCTTTTACTGTTGTTGAAATCACTTCAGTTTCCCATCAGAGTCTCTAACTGAAGCGCCGACCTGTAATCATTGTCTCTCTTCGTCTTTGAAACGCGCATGCGCGGGCGTGTGTGTGTGTGTGTGTGTGTTTTGTGACTCAGAGATTAATATAAAAGCAACAACAAAAAAATGAGTCAAATCCATCACCCTCTGTTTTTATTCTGTGCTCAGCCTTGGATGAAAAACTTACATCATTTTTTTTTTTTCTCTCCCCACCTCTCGCTCGGTCTCATCAGTAACACACTCAGAGTCTGACCACAGCTCAGAGCAGCAAAGTGTGTAGGAGGTTCATCAATCATTCTGTCTGCAGTATTTATATAAAAAATATATATGGGATTTTACTAATATGTGGAGGAAAGGATGGGGGAAATTGTTGGCCCACGTTGTCTCCTCGCAAAACCAAACGATCTTTGACGGCCTGTGTGGTCTGCTAATGAGCAGATAACTTTTTGTTTTAACACGTCTCTCGTGTGAGACATGTCCCAGAGTCATGGGGGGTCCTGTGCAGAAACAAGTTGGACGTGAAGCTCTGTCTTCTTGTGAGAAATTCAGCGGGTGATCGGGCACAGTCAGACAGGCTGAACGTCGACCTCTGACTGGTGTATGTGACCCAGTTCAAAACTTCACTTTTTGACTTCCTGTATGGAGTTTGTAATATTAATAATTAAATCAATAATATTTATATTCGCAGGGGACTCTCCTGGGATGAATTATTGTTCTTAATTATTATTAACTACTATTATTTATTTAATTGTTGGAGTAAAAACTAGACAGAAGACAGATTGAGATGGTTTGGACATGTTCAGAGGAGGGACAGTGGATACATTGGTAGAAGAATGATACTAGAGATGGAGCTACCAGGTAGGAGACACAAGAGGAGATTGATGGATGCAGTGAGGGAGGACATGCAGGTAGTTGGAGTCAGAGTAGAAGATACAGAGGACAGGAGGAGATGGAAAATGTCGACTCACTGTGGCAACCCCTGAAAAAAGAGACAAGTTGAAAGGAGTAGAAGAATTCCATGTATTATTATTGTTGCCACTTAGGCTCCACTTCATGTGAAGTAGCAGGAAATTAATAAAACTGCCTTTCGTCAGCTGTATTTCCCATGCAAATGAGTCAATTTCTGCATAAAAAAGAAAAAAAAACAACTTTCTACCATCTCTTATATGCCATGACATTTGATCAGATGCAGCCCACATTGTCCGACCTGTGTCATCATGTGGGCTGCACATCCCTAATAGGATAATAGCCATTATTCTGCTCCATGCACTGACCGTGAACCTCTTCATCTCATTAGAATGCTGACCATTTATTTTTTTCTTGCATGAATTTTTTATTCTCCGTCATATTTTTTTATTACCCATAATCCCTTGTATCTCAGCAGCTGCTGATTTATCCATCTGGACCCCTCTGAGTGTGGACCTCATCAATAAAGTGTTTTTATAGCTCCATACAACAACACAAATAACACAGTATGTGGTAGGTTTTAATATCCCATAATAACAACACTTTGTTTGGGCTGATTTTACCCCATTGTCAGTTTGCAAACCAGTGGATTTGAAGGCTGATCTGGTTGTAGGTTGTTGTGGTGTAGGATGGAGGGAACCACACTAAAGTAGATACAGGAGTTGGTCATGTGGGAGTTAAACCGGTCATAGATAATGGCTGGTTTAACCCACAGTCTTCCACCTGCTGCTCTGGCAGGAGACCGTGCTCCAGATGGCCTCACATTGCCTTCACACAGGCCCAATAAAGAAACACTAACAGGACACTTTTATAACTCCAGTGGGAGTTTGCCTGGTGCTGCCTGTTGGCTTGGGTGTGTATTATATCACGTGTAGGAAAACATAATATTCTGTTTCAGCGCATAAAATGTTACAGAAGTTAAGAGTTTCTCTTACCGCTGTTGAATTAAAACCCAGGGCAGAAAAACCTTCTGGCAGTGAGTCGCTGGACCGGGACTTGAGGCACTGATAGATTTGGGTCAATAAATTTAGAAGATACTGGAGAAAAAAAAGGGAATCTAGATCAGGAGTTGTAGAGGGGTTGTCTTTGATAATATTCCAGGACATGGGAGTCAATACCTCTGTGACACGACAGGAGGAGGCAAAGATCTTCTCCTTTCGGTTTGTCACTTTTTCAGGGGTCAAAATTTTCCATCTCCCCCTGTCCTCTGTATCCTCAACTCTGACTCCAACTACCTCCATGTCCTCCCTCACTGCATCCATCAATCTCCTCTTGTGTCTCCTTCCTGGTAGCTCCATCTTAAGGATCATTCTTCTAACAATGTATCCACTGTCCCTCCTCTGAACATGTCCAAACCATCTCAATCTGTCTTCTCTACCTTTTCCTCCAAACATTCCTGTCTGTGCTGTCCCTCTAATCACCTCATTCCTGATCCTGTTCATCCTTGTCTCTCCTAAACAGAACCTCAGCATCTTTAACTCCTCCACCTCCAGCTCTGTCTCCTGTCTTCTGTCTATTCCTAGTGTCTCTAATCCATCCATCATGGCCTGTGACATTGTGACCTCTGCACACAACGAAAGGATTTCAGCATTTAACCCATCAACTAAGTGAACAGTGGCCAACTCCAGGCACCCGGGGAGCAGTGGGTGGGGATGATGCCATATCCCTCCAGACCCAATTCTGGTTCCGTTACCACTCGACCACCACTGCATCAGAAGGCACTGCTGGGATTTGAACCCCAGTATCTCTTGTTTACTATACAGGTTAACCAACTAAGCCACACTGCCTGTCAGACTGGGCTCGTTCGGGATTTGAACTAGCGACCTTACAGCACCCGACTGCATTGTATCACACTATAACAGTTATTTCTCATTGTAACGAGCTGAATGGAATGCACAGTCCATTAGGTTTTTGTCAAGGCAAATAACACAGTCAATCAAAGCTGTGAAGGAAAGACTCACCTGCGGCCACTCAGAGACGACAGAGGTGGAGAATCATCTTCACCCCAGTGAGCTGTGAAGACCAACAAAGAAAATCCAGAACTTAGGCAAGACTCAAACAGACAAAATAGTCTACAAGCAATATGTTTCTTTTCTGTCTATTTCACTTTTCTAGGTTAAAGGATTCAGTTTGGCAACTAGACATCAACTTATTAGGAAAACATTTCACCTCTTACCTGAGACAGTTCTGTCAGTGAGGAGTAACAGAAGATTTATATCCTGAGTGAGGAGAAAGGGGTGTTTCAAGTCCCTCCTGTTGGGGTGGATCCGGGTTCACCTGTGAAGTGTGGTACCAGTCGTCAGATGATTTTGATTTATTTTTCAAATTAATTTGCATCAACTTGTTTGTTTTTAAAAACAAAGAAACAGGAAAAAAAAAAACCTGGATCAATACTTATTTGGAACACTAGGGGCGCTGCAGCAGATTTCAGGACCCGAACATCAGTGCATCCTATGGCCATAGAAAATTACATAGGAAACCAGGGGCAAAGTCCTCACTATATCCTAATCAAACAGACATTTTATATTATATTGTTTGTATTGTACGTTTGTACATTAGACCAGTGGTCCCCAACCACCGGGCTATGGACTGGTACTGGTCCGTGGGGCAATTGGTACTGGGCCGCAGAGAGATGATGTTCAGCTTAAAACAATTTATGTTTTATTTATTATTAGATGCTAAAAAGTGTTTTGATAAATTACCAGATCCCCTCGTGTTTGAGTGTCCAGGAGATGTCCAAAAAATACCACTTTTATGGTGGACATTTCATTTTCATTAGCGGTATTTATCCGCTAGATAAATAGATAAATAATACGAGAAAAAATTTCCAGACGTTTGACTGGTCCATGGTGCAAATAGTGTTGGTGAACACTGCATTAGACCATTGCAAATTCCTGCTGCACAAAAGAATAAATATCTAAAAAATAATGAAGAAAATGAAGAAAATGCACATGTAAAACACGTGCAAAAGTGTGGTCCAACAGTTCATGAGGTCATATTGATTTTTCTTCATCTAATTTCTTTTCATTCCATGAACCATGTTTACCAAACAATCCTCTCCGCTCTCTCGGTTTGTTCCGGCAGGAACCTAACCGGTGGCAAAACAGTGTGTATTTCCAGCCCTGACATGTTTACGGATGTCTACACTGTCAGGGCTGATAGTGTCACAGCGTGCCTTCGGGTTGATTCCTCAGAGATTCCTCCTCTGTGTAGCTGACAGAAAAGGCAGCTCCGTCGTCTGAGAGATTATAGCAGCGACCGCTTCCCACCAGGTGAAAGTGGGAGAGATGAGAATCTCCGACAACAGGGACGGTCTTTTTCTACTTGTCAGTCAGAAACCATATCCATACAGCCGTTCTCCACCTCCGGTTCATTGCTGCGTCGTGACGTTCATCTCAATGAAGACAAGGGGGTGGGAGACTGTGGACAAAAAGCAAGGTGGAGAAAAGACTTGGAGTTGTATGTAACGCAGGGAAAACCAAGAGGGAGTTTTCAAAAGCAGAGAAAAAGGAAGTCAGACGGAAAAAAAATGTCTGGAGGAAATCGTGAAGTTCATCCTAATGTGATGAAGAAATGATTCACAGAGGTTATACTGAGAATCATGTGTTTACAGACGGAATGATTTCACGGTTAGACCTACACTGCCCCTAGAGGTCATGGGTTCCAACCTATTTAGAGCACACCAAAAAAAAAAAGGCAGCCACACTTGCCTTTTGACACCCCTGCCATAGTTGGATGAGAAAACTTTCTTTGCTGATGGAAGTAAACTTCTAGTGAGGTGGAGAATTAGGTATTGCAAACAGAATGAAGACAACATAAACTAGACCTGAATAACAGACATGTCAGCCCACAGGTGCAGGAGATCTGAGCAATGTCCTACATCCAGAGGTCTGACAAATATTGTCTTGTTTCATAAGTGTACAAGAACACACCCGTATCAGTATTTGGGTTTTGTTGGAGAGACACGTTGGACCCGCCGTGGTCAGATACAAGAAATCTTGAGACGAAAAGGTGTGTCGGAAACCACACTTCTTGGAGTTGTAAGATGTTTCATTCCTCAGAGAAACTTCAGTTTCTGGTTGATGTCAGAGGGAACTCTGGTGGTTCTACTCCTCTGGACCAAAACTCATCACACCTTTGTCCAGTGCTGAAGGGAGTGGTCTAGAGGAGTAGAACTACTAGAGTTCCCTCTGACATCAACCAGAAACTGATGAAGTTCCTCAGTTGAGGAATGAAACGTCTTACAACTCCAAGAAGAAGTCCATTTGTTGACAACTAAGCCCTTTTTAATGTGCCCTTTTAGTCAAGTGTCGCCTCCAACTATTAAGCATTGGACGGTTAAGGGACCACATTAAGCTGAGGCACAATAAATCTTCTTGTGAGTAAACAAACCGCTGTAACATTTAGCATAAGAGGTTTAACACTTTCCCTGGTACGCCCCTCTAAATGTTATGAACTACGACTGCTGTGACAGAAAGCGATAAGGACATTGTACGCCACCCTGAAAGAACTTCAGGCACGAGTCAGCTGCAGGCTGGAGCTTTTAACAAGCTTTATTTAAAAGTCTTGGCCACAATTGACTGCCCGTGGACGGTCAGCTCTCCGACTTGACAGATCTATGTCTCTGCTCCGTCAAGATGACTCCTCCACTTGAGACAATGACTGACCTCTGGTCAGAAGGGATGTTTCTCACTGCTCTCATGTCCCTCTTGCCTGCATGGGGGACAAAAAAAAAAAAAATTGATGTTTTTTCTTCTCCAAAAATCTGATAAGAGTAAGAAGCTACTCACGTTGTCTGTGGCACGGCTGGTCACATGAGTTTGTGCTGCTGGGGAAGCACATTGTTGTAGCACAATGGATGAACAGCTGTAAATGTAAACATTACCTTAGTACCATAAATACCACTGAAGGAGCGCAAACACCTGGTCATTGTGATACATCACAATTTACAGTAAACTGCAATCAACTCATCACCAAAGTGGAGGGGAGCAGTGATACCCAGAACCTCAATCAAAACCTGGTTGTTGGTTGATTTGAACCAGGAACCCCTCCAGACACAAGTCCAGATCCTTAACCACCAGGCCACTGCTCCCCAAAATGATTTCTCAAGCATCTGACCAATCACCTATTAGCAGAGACATTAACTAACCCTGATCCTTGGCTCCTATTGGCTCTGACCCCCACACCAGTTCTCCATCTAGGGAAGTCACTGTACCGTTTGCATTTGTGGTTCCATACTGTTGTCCTCCACAAACGTGAACATCTTAAAGATGAAACGCTTGTAATGTGACGGGAAAGTGAGCCCAGAGGACGCAGTCACAGGCACAAGACTCGTCATGTAATGGTCATCGTGGTAAGGACACCTGTGGACAGGAAACGTCAAAGAACGTCACGCTTGGGAGCCGACGCGGTTCTAGTCTTTATCTCTGTTGCTTCAAGGTTTAAATACCCATCAATTAGAAGATCCCACTGGGGCAAGCCGTTAGGGTTCGATGTGCCTGTGGCCCAGCAGTGATCCAAGTTCAAAACCAGGTTCGGGTCAGACCTTCCATGGACGTGCACCTCTATATACACGGGCTCCTGCAGCACTTTGGTGATGGGGTAGTCTTCATGGGTGTAGAAGGAGTCATACGCTGCCTCGTCTGAAATCAGAAGATCTCAGTTCAGTTCTTCGTCCACCTTGGGTTGTGATGTTACGGAAACTTATGTCCCACTGACCTGGGACACATCCCTTGGAGTAACATTCCCCGTTACCGAGCAGCAGGTGGACACTGACGAGACCCGCAGCAGCGACAGGCAGAGGAGGAGGAAGATCGTTCACCTCCAGGATGAGCGCCTCCACAGCTGTGTCAGAGTATTTACACTGAAACAACAGCCTGTTCAGAGAGAGGAGGAGGAGTTTGACACTGCAGGGACAGGCCGGTGGTGGGTTTAGATCTTAAAAATTAGGGACTCACTCAAAATGACTGTCCCTAGTGATGGAACCTCTGGGTCCAACGCCCACTTCGTACGAGGAAGACATGTGGTTTTCATAGACCACATAACCCTCTTCCTCCTATGGTTTGGAAATGTCGGATATTTTGGGTATCGGCACAGAACATCAAGTATCATCTAGTACAGTTTAGGAGGGTTCCAAGCTTACCTTGATGGTAGTCCCACATGCAGTCATAGGGAATTGGAAGATGGCAAAGGCTGAGGTGACATCAACCGGGCCACAAGAAGGGTCATTGGCCTCCAACAGACCAATCGACTCCACATCCACAGGTGGTGAGGTCACATCTCGAGCCACAACCACCACAAACTGTCCATCCCTGGTGCACTGAACAGTCACTGAGGAAAGAAACAGTAAAATAAGATTTTAGGATCTAGAATCTAGGTCATTGTAATAATCTTTTAGGAAATTTTAGTCCTAAGTCCTAAACTTGTTGCCAACTTGTGGCTTTGTGGTTTATCCTGAAATTAAAGTAAAATTTCCAGATGAAAAACAAACTCCTTCACCTGCTTTGCTATAGTAGCACTGCTGCCCATTGAAGCAGCAGTTGATGCTTTGGCACTGCTCCTCAGAGACATCTGGAGGACCACACTGAATCTTTTCCCTGTCCTCCATCTGGCATTTATCAAAGGGAATGTGTGGAAGAGTAAACTTCTGCTGCATTTGCTGCTGAGGCAGCGCAGTAGGAAGAGGAGGTGGACGTTTGTGCACCAGGTTCGACTGGAAATTCTGGGGAGTAACCTCAGAAACCAGAACGGCGACGACAAGCACCAGCGCACCAACCAGCCCGTTGATCAGACCCATCATGGTGCTCACCAGACCTTCAACGACAGGAGCTGAGCTGTGGCAACACACGCCGTCTTTATACCAGGCCGGTTCTCTGCAGCCTGCTGCCTCATGTCATTAGGAGTCAATTGTCTGACAGCCCTGCAGAGTTAATCAGCTGACAGGTGGAACCTCTGGTCCTTGAAGCTGATTGGTTGTTTGACCTGAGAGTAATGGAACACATAAGAACAGAAAGAGAATGAACGGCAAAATGTTAAAAGACAAGATAAGACAAAACAAAATGAAATTAACCATAAAGATTGTAGAAAGATTACTTTGAAATGAATTTAATAAAACCAAACATAAAATTTTCTTGACTTGTTTCTGGTCTTACTTTTTGGGAAATGCATGCATTGCAGGAAAATATAATAATAATATAAATAAATAATATAATTTGGACCAGCTAAAACGTACCACATCCAGGTCCTGGGCCATAGTTTGCCATGTCATGTCTATTCCTTTTTATGAGTTTTCATGGGCAGCAGTGGTGGACTAGCGGAGACATGGACAAACTAAGGCCCGGGGGCAAGATGTGGCCCATTGAGCTTTTTAATGCGGCCCGCCAACCTTGTCCAAACTGTATTATTTATCTATATTATCATTATACTTTTGCCGCTTCCTGAAACCAGCCACTAGGGAGCACAAGCCCGTGTTTTTGTTAGTGCTGGTCCCAAGTCCTGGAGTCCAGGAAGAGCATCCGGTGTAAAATTCCAATCAAAGATGCAAGACCACAGAATGTTAGGGTTGAGGATACAGAGAACAGGGTCAGATGGGACATGTTGACTCGCTGTGACAACCCCTAAAAAAAGGACAAGAGTAAGACTCCTGCCTCTTCTCTGCATTTCATCAGTAGATGACCTCATAAAGTATTAAATAAAGTATAAAGTATCCTATTATACATGACTTTTACATGACATTATCACAATCAAGTACAAACTCTGTTAATTGTGGTCCATGAGGCATTTTTTTTCCATGTCTAGCCTAGAGTTGGGGAAGCTGACTTGAATCCACAAGGCTTTAGGTTTGGATCCACCAGCACAACCCACATCACCACCCGCAGGGAGGCTCACAGTATGGTGCAGTGTGATTTGGGTGGCAGTCCTGGAGACTTCTGCCCCTAGACCCAGAAACAGATGAGATCAAGAAGATGAATTAATGATTTTTTTTTTCTTTTTGAACACAGATGTATGGGCGTTACACCCAGGAACTAGGTGTTTACGCCAAAGAGGAGGCGGCCCGTCTACGAGACGGAGGAGTCCGGGACGGCACAGGCCTGCGGAGGAACGCCAGTGTCCGTAGCCGCGCTACAGAGCCGCTGGAATACCAGAAGGATCCCTGTGCAAAGTGTCAGTGTAAGTGATGTTCACCAGTCAAATCTCAAAGCCTCATTATTTCGTTCTTCCAGGGTGAAGGGAAAGGTCAAAGTCGTGCTCCGAAGGTCAGGTTGCAGCCTTGCAGCATAACACACGTAAACAACTGTGATGTGTGTGTGTGTGTGTGTGTGTTTGTGTGTGTTGAGCAGCAGCCTTGAGCAGCACTTTGGCCAGGCAGTGGTAAAGTGGAAAAAAAGAGGGGGAGACTTTATTTTGAAGGAGAGCAGAGGAGGAAATAAACATGACAGAAAGTGACTGATGTAAGAAATGGCCTTCAGTCTAAAGTGCTGTCTGACTTTTAAGGACGACTCTCTCTGTTGTTTTCGGGGGTGACTCGCAGTCCTCTGATGAGACATGTCAAAGTGCTTCATGTCAATCACGTCAATAATTTGATTTGTTGGTGTTTATGTTTTTTGCTTTTATCTTCATAATTTTCTTCTTTTTCTCTTTGCTTATCCCTTTTTCAGGGACATTTTTCCATCTTCAAATGTCTTCTGTATCTTCTACTCTGACTCCAACTACCTCCATGTCCTCCCTCACTGCATCCATCAATCTTCTCTTTGTCTCCTACCTGGTAGCTCCATCTCTAGGATCATTCTTCTACCAATGCATCCACTGTCCCTCCTCTGAACATGTCCAAACCATCTCAATCTGTCTTCTCTAGCTTTTTCTTCAAACATTCCCGTCTGTGTTGTCCCTCTAATTACCTCATTCCTGATCCTGTCCATCCTTGTCTCTCCTAAAGAAAATTTCAGCATCTATAACTCCTTCACCTCCAGCTCTGCCTTCCTTCTTCTGCCTATTGCAAGCGTCTCTCGTCCAGACATGAGCCCGGGGACCAGATGTGGCCCGTAAAGCTTTTAATTGTCCACCAACCCTGTCCAAATTTCTATAATCATTATCGGTCTGCCTTTTCCCTGCAACATTGCATTTCCCTTGTAGATGATGCCATTAAAATGATTAGAAAAATCAAGATTTTAGGTTTTATACACGACTTTGTCATTCATCTTAGTTCAAACAATCGATCCACCTCTCTGCACTGGCCTGTGTCCAATTCTGCCCCCACCTGCTCTAACCCATCCATCATGACTGGTCTCACAAATGTCCTGTAAACCTTTCCCTTCACCTTAGCTGACTCTCTTCTATCACAAATCACTCCTGACATTTTCCTTCGGTTGTTCCGTCCTGCCTTTACTCTATTCTTCATCCACGTTCCACAGTCTTCTTCCTAAATACCTAACCCTGCACCTTAACCCCCTCTGCTCCCTGTCACCTCACCATATATGGTCCCCTGATAGACCTGTAGATAACGGGAGATGTGTTAATCATATTTAAGAAGCTAAAATCATCATTAACTATTGATTAAAAAATGTCATGCACAAACACACTGTGGTGGCGGTCAAGTGGTTTCTGTCCACTGGGCTCTGTCTCTGCCTCTGCCTCTTTGTCCTCGTAAGATGTGATCTGATTGGATCTCCGCTCCACCTCAGGTGAAAGCTACACTACATCAGGTCAGCCTCGCACGCCGCCTTTAATGGCAGCCATTAAAAACAATCAGTCTCGGGAGCAGACCACAGTGTGTGTGCTTGCAGATCAAGGCCCCGTTGTATTTGTAGACCTGTCTTCAAATGTCCTCTCGGTTTGTTTTGTGTCCTGTTAGGTAATGTCTAAAGACCACTAATAACCTGTGGCGGCGTAAAGATGCACGAGTGAGATTTTCTCCCCTCGTGTGTCAGCGTGTGGGAAGCACATCTCCGTGGGTGAAGGACTGCGAGCCTCAGCCACGGTTCGGTTCAGTAACTGGAGCTGGTTCTTTTCAAAGCGGCAGCCTACACATGCAGCTACAGGCTGGGCTGCCGGTCGTGACAGAAATATAAAAAAAAAAAAACTTGTCTCACATGGGTTCAGCTTGACTGACAGGACTTAGATCTCTCTCTCACCATGATTCCTACCATTGTGAGGCTACGCTGAGCAAACACTGCCATTTGATGTGATCTTGAGGAGGCATCAGAATAACAATCAGCCCAGAGAGGTCTGAATGCTGAGCATTTACTTAAAAAAAAATCTGTAAAAAAAAAAAAAAGACGTCAGGAATTACAGAAGGAATTCTAACATCTGGAGGTGTTTAAGTGATTTGTGCAATAAATCCAGGGATTTGAACCAGCTTTTCTTTTTGGTCAATTTGTTCATTCTGAACAGAAAGAGTATTTTAACATTTCTGGTTTTGTGTTCCGCCTTAAAATTGGACATTTATCTGCAAATTCCTTCTGTCGTTTCCCTTAATTCTGGCTCCAAATGCCTAAAAATTAGCTAAAAATTGCAGGTCATAGGAGAAATGTTGCCACAAGTTTCTATTTCAAGCAAAATGCCAAAAGTTCCTGAGTTATTTTTTTTTATTGTTTCCTGAACTGGTTCTAAGCCCTGATAAATCCCTTGTTATTGGATTTGGGAAAGGAAGGAAACTCCTTGTCATTGTGACCTTGTGATCCACACCACTGCACACAACAAAATGTTGCATTTAACCCAGTACTTAAGTGAAAAGTGGGCAGCTTTGAGGCACCTGATAGGGCACAATGCTGAGCTTACTGGTCCTCAGCAGTAACCTGGCATTTGGTGGAGTTGAACCTACAACCCTTCAGACCCAAGTCCGGTTCCTCAACCACTAGGCCACCACTCTCCTACACACATAAACACAGCTTCGGTTTTATTTGCCTTTTACCCAAATAACACCTCATTACACAACAAACAGACAGACATACAAACAGACATTAATGACTCTTCTTTATAGGCTAGTATCAGTCGTCATGATTTATGATCATATTTCATTGCTTGGATTCAGTAAAAATCATGAAAATGTTCATAGTGCATGGTAAGAACGTCACTGTTGCTGTGACACAGTGAGACAAATAATAAGTAATTAATTTACATTCTTCTCCATCAACTATCAAACTTCTTCTCAACAAACATTAAGCCTGTTTAGATACTCTTCTCTAAACAACGGCTCAATCTCAAATCTCAAAACCAAAGTCAGAGTTTATTCATTATTCATTCCAAACAGGACTGTGTTTGCCTTCCAGATTCCTACGGCTCTTCTTAACACCTAATTCCTATCTTTTTTTTTCTTTCTTTTTACCTCACAGGTCTAAAAATAAACTCATAAAAAATGAATGAGCATGACTGGCTTTCCTGCTGGTCCCACAGGCTGTGGATGAAGAGCGTTGATTTGTCCATCTGTGTTCTGACAGATGTCACTTTAAAGTCAAGCTAAAGTTTTGTCAGACTCCAGATCCTAACTGCCTTGACGTAAGAGTGAGCCAAGATGCACACACCAGTGTAGCAGGTGCCAGACTGAGTGAGTGTGTGAGTCTTTGTGTGAGAGAGAGAGGAAGGGATAAAAATAGCTGTGCTCCGGGAGGGGCCGAGAACTTGGAGACTATTTGTATTTGGCACAAATATTTCTATATATTTTTACCCTGGGCTGTGGGTTTGTATGCACAGGATGTTGGGAGAAGGGAAGTTTGGGAGAGAATCCAGATTTCCCTGGGGTGTAATTTAGTTCATGTGCTTGGTTTTGTCTAAAACATTGTTTCCAACCACTGGGTCGCAACCCTCAGGTGGGTCATAAGAGATTTTTTGGGGGTCATGTTACATCATGTTTCCACAGGGGTTTATCAGGAAGGAAGGAAGGAAGGAATAAGGATGGATGGATGGATGGGTGGATGCATGGGTGGATGGATAGATGGATGGATGGATGGATGGATGGATGGATGGATGGATAGATAGATAGATAGATAGATAGATAGATAGATAGATATAATTTAATATATTATTAGATTTAGAATTATAATATTTTATTTCATTTACTACTGAGTTAAATTTGTATTATATTATTATCCATCTCAGTGTATATGCATATATATATGGCCCATGTATACATACAGTATATGCATCTATGTACATACATATATACAGTATATATACGATATATATATAGTTATATATATGTAACTTAGGAGATGTGCATCGTACAACCCATACAGTATATACATCACTTACAGAAGGCTTTAAGATATAGTGTATAGTACAGATAGAATGAATCCTTTCCTCTCCCTCTCCGTCTCCCTCCCTGTCTCCCTCTCTCTCTGTCTCTCACCTCTCTGTCCCATCACGTTGACACTTGAAATCCATGACCGGTGCAGTTGATTTCCCTGCTGGACGGTCGAGGTCTTCCATCCTCCACCGAAGCATTTTCGTGAAATATGGATCAAATGTGTCAGCGACATATTTTCTCTCTCTCTGGGGAGACACGCATCTCTAACTGTTCTTATTATTGAAGTGAATTCCAGGCTCGGCCGGAGTCCACAGACAGGAGACATGGAAATGAGTCCAGTGCTGCTGGTTTTAGTTGACCCAGCTCAGACTCATGGACAGCACAGTAATGACAACTCTAACCCAAATTTATAATTTGTTCAAAATCATGTCAACTTCTTAAACCTAACCCTCTACATCAGGCATGGGCAAACTTTATGACTCGTGGACCACAATTGGACCTAAAACTGAACACAGGGGCCGAGTCCAGAGCAGAAAGAAACCCAAAATCTTACATTTCTGTTACCCTTTGAGGTGTCATCTACTGGAGAAATGCATTATTGCAGGGAAAAGGGAGAAAATATAAAGACAATATGAATTGATTATTTAATTTGGACAAGGTGTGTGGGCCACATCTAGCCCCTGGGCCTTAGTTTGCCCATCCCTGCTCTATATCTATATATACTTCTGGCTTCAGAGCACTGTTTTCATTGAATAAAATGAGTTAAATTCAATCTCACACGGGTCAAAGCTCGGCTGCAGATCATTTCTCCGTATTTTGTCTCCATCCTGCTCACGGGTTGAAAATCAATTTTTCAGTTCTTTTCTTTTCCTTCTTGTCTCCGTGCCACTTCAGCATGTGCATCCCGCTGCCAAAAGTTCCTGATCTCGCGGGTGGGAGAGGACTGGATCTTCCTCATTCTGCTCGGACTCCTGATGGCTCTGGTCAGCTGGGTCATGGACTACGCCATCGCCTTCTGCCAAGAAGGTAAGAGAGAGGGAGAGAGAGAGGGAGAGAGGGAGAGAGAGCCAGAAAACAAACAAAAAAGCAAGTGAAAAGGAGAGAAAGCAACTGGTTGTGATTGGGTAAAAAAATGAATAAAACAGTAAACAAGAAAAAACATTTAGAGGTGGATTTATGCATATATATATTTTTTATTATTATAAACTGCAGTGGTAAACTGGTAGTTGGTGGAATTGCACCCAAAAAGACAGTTTGAAGAATGGATTTTTACATTGGACAAAATTGGACAAAAATTCTCCTCATTGTAAACATATAAAATCATTACTTTATACATTAAAGTATATGCATAATATATATAGATGTACAGATGATAAAGACAGACAGACACACAGACAAACAGACTGACTAATTGACAGATAGATAGACAGACTGACAGACAGACAGACTGACTAATTGACAGATAGATAGAAAATCAGACAGATAGACAGACAGACAGACAGACAGGCAGACAGACAGATAGACAGGCAGACAAATAGACAGACAGGCAGACAGACAGGCTGACTGACTGACTGACTGACTGACTAATTGACAGATAGATAGATAGAAAATCAGACAGATAGACAGGCAGGCAGACAGACAGACAGATAGACAGGCAGACTGACTGACAGACAGACAGACTGACTAATTGACAGATAGATAGACAGACAGACAGACAGGCAGACAGACAGACAGACAGACAGACAGTCAGACAGGCAGACAGACAGACAGACAGACAGACAGATAGATAGGTTTTTGGTTGTATTACAGTAGAACTCTGATGGAGTTCTGTGTGTGTCTTTGTGGGTTTTTTTGTGTGTGCAGCACAGAAGTGGATGTACGGTGGTCTGGACAGTAACATGCTCCTGCAGTACATTGCCTGGGTCAGTTACCCTGTGGTGCTCATCACCTTCTCAGCAGGATTTACACAGATACTATCTCCGCAGGCTGTGGGTAAGACATGCGCTCAGACAGGAAGTGGATGTATAGTGTTTGGGGCTGTAATGTAAAGTTCATTTACAGGAGCTCATTAGTGAATGCACCTCTGCTGCTCGTCTCCTCCGGGTCGAGCCTGCAGTGAAATCTATAAAATATATGCGTGATGAGATGTGCATACAGACGTCTGCATGAATATCAATCCACCTCGACCCCTTCTCCACCCCTGTGCTCTTCATTTATTCCCTCTGTTTCCTCCCCCCCTCTCGTTTCCTCCACCCTTCCTCTCCACTCCGTCATATCCTCTGACATCTCTTTCTTGTCTTTGTCTCAGGTTCAGGTATTCCCGAAATGAAGACGATCCTACGTGGGGTGGTCCTGAAGGAGTATTTGACTTTCAAGACTTTCGTGGCCAAGGTCATCGGCCTGACCTGCGCTCTCGGCAGTGGCATGCCCCTGGGGAAGGAGGTCGGTGGTTTATGTCTTGTCCCCCGCGGTCTTACAAATTGCATAAGATGGATAGGCTGACATTTTCCGAAGTTTCCTGTGGGCAGTTAGATCTCCACCGGCATCGTTTAAGTCAGGGCTGCAGACATAAAGGAGTGGGATTTACTGCTCCTGTTCCCCCGACTGGGTGGATAATAAAGTTATTTAACGTGAGACTGAGCAAAGTATCACCTCTGTACTGCAAAACTTTACTCAGTGCTTAACCATCTTTCATCATATTTTGTCTGCTAATGCCACTCTGCCTATCCTCCCTCCTCTGTTCCTCTCCTCTTTCCTCTCCTTTCTTCTCTCCTTTCCTCTTCTGTTCTCTCTGCTCCTCTCCTCCCCTCTCTTCTCTTCTCCTGTCCACTGCTCTCCTTTCTCCTTCTCCCTAACCTTCTCCTCTACCATGCTCTTCTTTCCCTTTCCATCCTCTCATCTTATATCCTCTCTGCTTCGTTCCTCTCCTCTCCTGTTCTCTTCTCACCTTTCTTGTCCTCCCCTCTCCTGACTGTTTCGTCCTCCCTGCTCCTCTGCTTCTCTCCTCTATTCTCATCTCTCTATTCCTCTCCTGTCCTCTCCTCTTCCTCACCTCTTATCCCCCTCTCATCTCTTCTCTACTTTCTTGTCCACCCCCTCTCCCTTCTCTTACCCTCCCATCCTTTTCTTTCCCCCTCTGTCCTAATCCCTCCTCTCTGCTATTCTCCTTTCCTCTCTTTTCTTACCCTCTCCTTTCATCTTCTCTTCCATCCTCTCCTCTTCCCTCCTCTGCTCCCCTCTTCTTTCCTTCCCTTCTCTTCCTCTTTCCTCACCTCTTTTCCCCTTCTCGTCCCTTCTCTACTTTCCTTTCCACCCCCTCCTCTTCCCCTCTCCCTTCTTTTTCCCTCCCATACTTTCCTGTCCCTTCCTCTCACATCCTTTCCTCTACTGTCCTCATCTGTCCTCTCTGCTATTCTCCTCTCTTTTCTTGCCCTCTCCTTTCATCTTCTCTCCTCTCCTCTCCTCTCCAATCTCCCAGGGCCCCTTTGTTCATGTTGCCAGTCTGTGTGCCGCTCTCCTGAGTAAATTCATGACGGCTGTTTTTGGAGGGATCTACATGGTGAGGATTGAACCTGTGATAAAACACTTAAAGACAGTTTTCACTTCTTCCTCACCTCTTTTCCCCTTCTCGTCCCTTCTCTACTTTCCTTTCCACCTCCTCCTCTTCCCCTCTCCCTTCTTTTTCCCTCCCATACTTTCCTGTCCCTTCCTCTCACATCCTTTCCTCTACTGTCCACATCTGTCCTCTCTGCTATTCTCCTCTCTTTTCTTGCCCTCTCCTTTCATCTTCTCTCCTCTCCTCTCCTCTCCAATCTCCCAGGGCCCCTTTGTTCATGTTGCCAGTCTGTGTGCCGCTCTCCTGAGTAAATTCATGACGGCTGTTTTTGGAGGGATCTACATGGTGAGGATTGAACCTGTGATAAAACACTTAAAGACAGTTTTCACTTCCCCAAACGGACTAATAAATACTATGTTAAGGATAATCTGATTATCTCCTGTGACACTGACGAGACTGTTTACAGTCATGTGCTTGTTATTCAGGATGCTGAAATGTTTTGACGTCATTGACGTTAGTTGTTCTGTTTATTATCTATTTAGAAAGAAAGTTAAGATTGTAGAAATCCTTAGTTTTGTTTAAACATTGAATCACATTATATAAAGAGTCTCTATTCTGGCTGGCCATTTCTAGAAACTGATATGATCTTGCGGGCCTAAAACTAATTACATTGTGGACTAAATTTGGCCCCCAGGCCTGAGTTTGGCTCATCTGTTCCACTGCATAATTGAGGGCAGGAGAGACTGTTTCGGCAGCAGTTTAGCTTTATTTGAGATTTATGCCTCTAAAAACATATTACCCCATGATTCAATGTCAAACATTCTCTGGATTTAGGTTTAAAATGTTAAACTTTACTTACGTGTGACGTCCCTGATCTTCTGAACGTCTGCTCTGGACGTAGAGCTCCTTCTTCATGTCATCCTCCTCCTCCTCCTTCAGAGGAAGACAGACTTCAGTACAGTGTTATGAAGAAGAAACCCATCACTGCACAGACAGAACGACTTGACATAAAAGTTCTGATGTTGTTGACGTGGATCAGCACAGGTATCTGCTCCTTCTCCTCGATGGAACTCATACATATTCCTCTCTTTGTTTGTGTGTTTCATGATAACTGATGAAGGAAGAGCCCTTCGAGGGGAACAAGGTAAGAACGCCGCGGTCAGATTCCCGTCTTTTTATTGCCAATCCCGTCCCCATTAATAATCCATGGTGTCCATCTCAGATAGACTGACGTCTTGCCATTTGTCTGTGCTGTGTTTGATTGTGTCCAGTGAAGCGACGCTGCCTCGCATCGATCTGAGCTTCAATACACAGACGTCTCATTCCATGATTTCAACATTCGATCTGTGTTTTCTATTACGGCCCACACCACTCACATCCCATCGTTCATGTGTGTGATCATGCTGCAGGTGAAACAACATTCAGTGCCGGGGTCAAATTCCGACTATTGCGTCTGCAAGCTTTTCTTCTCATGATGAATGCACGTGTGTGTGTGTGTGTGTGTGTTTTTGACAGAACGAACTGAGGAACACCGAGATGTTGTCTGCAGCCTGTGCTGTGGGTGTGGGCTGCTGCTTTGCTGCACCCATAGGGGGTAAGAGAACTGGAGGATCTGCTGCAAACTGATATTAAACTTTTTATCAAAAACTGTTGTATTTTCACTTAGCGATGCAGTAAAAATAATAATTATTAAAAAAAGGCACACAATGGAGGTCAAGCCCAATTAAAGTGTCTCAAAGTAGGGGGCGGGCCCCTATATGGGACATAAAGTTAGGTCTTAGAAGGTCACATTGATTTCTTCATCTTTCAGTTTGTCCCTTTTTTAGGGGTTACCTCAGTGAATCATCATTTCTATTTTTTGTCCTCTGTATCTTCTACTCTGACTCCAACTCACTGCATCCATTAATTTCCTCTTTGTCTCCTACCTGGTAGCTCCATCTCAAGGATCATTCTTCTACCAATGTATCCACAGTCCCTCCTCTGAACATGTCCAAATTATCTCAATCTGTCTTCTGCAGTAAAAATAATAATAATTAAAAAAGGCCACTCCATGAAGGTCCAATTAAAGTGTCTCAAAGTAGGGGGCGGGCCCCTATATGGGACATAAAGTTAGGTCTTAGAAGGTCACATTGAATTCTTCTCCTTTCAACTTGCCCCTTTCTTAGGGGTTACCTTAGCATATCATTTTCCATTTTCATTTGTCGTCCTAGGATCATTCTTCTACCAATGTATCCACTGTCCCTCTTCTGAACATGTCCAAACCATCTCAATCTGTCTTCTCTAGCTTTTTCTGCAAACCTTCCTGTCTGTGTTGTCCCTCTAATCACCTCGTTCCTGATCCTGTCCATCCTTGTCTCTCCTAAAGAGAAATCTCAGCATCTTTAACTCCTCCACCTCCAGCTTAGGTTAGGGGCTGACACATGGAATACATTTGGTTGAACTAAGATGAATGACAATGTAATGACACGTTTGGTGAGTCAGATTAAGAAGTTTGTCCAAGTCTACTCCAGTCCATCCATCATGGCTGGTCTCACAACCGTCCTGTAAACATTTCACTTCACCTTAGCGAACACTCTATCAGGTGAAATTTGTGCCACACTGATTTATGTTGAATTTTAATGCAAAAACCCAAAAATTACCAAGTTTAAATTATGTTTACAAGCAACACCTGTAAATGTGTTGATTGTGTAAGGTTGCAGATTAACGATCGTCCATAAAAAAAAGGTCCAAAACCATTGGGTGTAATTGGTAATTAAAAAAAGCTATTATTGGAATTTCACTCATTAATCCCCCTTTGCTGTTGAGCTGTCGTCGTTTTTATGCTACTCTGGAGCAAATTCCAGCAGACGTTGATGAAACGTGCACAGATGTTCCAACAGCTGGTTTTATTAAAGATTTCAATGCAGGCGTTTAGGTGGCGCTGTGCCATTTAGCTCTTACAATAAAGATGACTGCTGGCTCTGACGAGGTTTTACATCAGCGTAATTATTTGCGCTGGGCAAAGTGGACCACTACGGTGATAACTCAAGGACTAATAAATGAGTATTCACAGCAGAAATAAGTGGTCTGAGAGTCAGCTCCTTAAATCAGACCAGACACAGATTTGTCCTTAATGACAAAAGTCAAATTTGACGACGTCATTACCAGGAGTTATTGCTCTCACACTGTCTCACTGGTCTTCAAGGGGATCTGATGAGTTGGCATCTTTCACGTCTGAACTGATGGAGTTAAAGTCTTCGGGATCCGGAGGAGAGGACGATCTGTCGTTATTTTTGAGGCACGAACTTCGGCAAAGACGTGATGTAACTCAGGGCAGAGGAGACTGTTGTAACATTTGCATAAAGTCATTAAAATGATGTCAGAGCAAATGTGAGCAGCAATCAACCTGAAGCCATTCGGGTGGAGTGTTACGAGTGTGTGGCCTTTGTGGAAGGGCAGCGTCGTAATAACGTGGGGAATTTTATCAGATCTACACAAACAATGCTTGACACAAAAAGTCATTTCAATTTTCTTCTTCCTCTTCGTTTGCTTTATCTGTGCTATCAGGGGAATTATGTCAATCTTAGTTTCTTGAGATGGCAGAGGGAGTGTTCACAGGAGGGACATTGGTAGAAGAATGATACTAGAGATGGAGAATTTTAGGACTCACTGAGCCGCGGGAGTCAAAATACTTGACCATGCCTGATTAAGAGACACCAACAATAGGCAGCAGACACAAGACGAAGCTGGAGGTAGAGGTGGAGGAGTTAAAGATGCCGAAGTTCTCTTTAGAAGGGACAAGGATGGACAGGATCAGGAATGAGGTGATTAGAGGGACAACACAGACAGGAAGGTTTGGAGAAAAAGCTAGAGAAGACAGATTGAGATGGTTTGGACATGTTCAGAGGAGGGACTGTGGTAGGAGACAGGTCAGAGACAAAGTAGAGATTGATGGATGCAGTGAGGGAGGACATGGAGGTAGTTGGAGTCAGTGTAGAAGACACAGAGGACAACAAATGGAAATGGAAATGGAAAACGATGATTTGTTGAGGTAACCCCTAAAAAAGGGACAAGCTGAAAGGAGAAGAAATCAATAGTATCTTCCGTGACTTAACTTTATGGCCCATGTAGGGGCCCGCCCCCTACTTTGAGACACTTTGTGTGTTCTTTTTATCGTTATTATTTTTTTTACTACGTTGCAAAGTGAACAGGCAACAATTTTTTAAAAGAAGTTTAATATCAGTTTGTTAAGCTGCAGGGCATGTGTGTGTTTGTGTGTGTTTGCTGCAGGGGTGCTGTTCAGTATTGAGGTAACGTCCACGTTCTTCGCCGTGAGAGACTACTGGAGAGGCTTCTTCGCTGCAACCTTCAGTGCTTTTATTTTCAGAGTGCTGGCGGTGTGGAACCAGGAGGAAGGTAAAACACACAAGAGTCTATGTACAGTATCACCGATATATATTTAGTTACCTCTGACATTTTAATCCTGTGGTTTTTTTGGTCTAACTCACACCGATGCAGGGTGATGAAAACGAGGGTAAACAAATGTAAAATAGAAAAAAAAAAAATTAAAAGTATAAACTGAACTGTTGTTGGTTTGACTGAGATGTTTGTTGTCACATATTTGCTTATTTGTGAATCAAAAACTGACGGTTGACTTCAGTTGCATCATTGATGATGTCACCATAACTTTTTTTTTTGTGGTGACCTTCCTCTGATCTTAATCTTTTCTTTAATACATTTATCTTACCTGCCTGTGACAGTGACAGCGTTATCTCTCCACAGAGACGATCACCGCTCTCTTTAAGACCCGCTTCCGTCTGGATTTCCCGTTTGACCTTCAGGAGCTGCCGGCGTTCGCCATCCTCGGGTGAGTGGGTTTGTCTGCGGTGGAATGACACAATATTCTTACAGATCACGCAACTATTGTCCTCCTTAAATGTCCTTCGGTCTAAATATATGTATATATAAATACTATACTAATACTACTATAATAGTGTGTAATAGTAATAGTAATTCTTTGGCAGCAGTGAATAATGGAAGTGGATCCCAAAGTTGGTTACTGATTAATTACATAAGGAAAATTCATTACAAATATTTTTATATATTTATTTCAGGAAATATTTACTGATTAGTAGATTTTTTTTTTTTTGGTTGAAGATTGCCAGCTAAGGTGAAAAGAAGGGAAAAGTTTACAGGACGGTTGTGAGACCAGCCATGATGAATGGATTAGAGACACTAGGAATAGACAGAAGACAGGAGACAGAGCTGGAGGTGGAGGAGTTAAAGATGCTGAGATTCTCTTTAGGAGAGACAAGGATGGACAGGAATGAGGTGATTAGAAGGACAACACAGACAGGAAGTTTTGAAGAAAAGGATAGAGAAGACAGATTGAGATGGTTTGGACATGTTCAGAGGAGGGACAGTGGATACATTGGTAGAAGAATGATCCTAGAGATGGAGCTACCAGGTAGGAGACAAAGAGGAGATTGATGGATGCAGTGAGAAAGGACATGGAGGTAGTTGGAGTCAGAGTAGAGGTGATTAAAATGTATATATATAAATATATATATATATACTGTATATATATGTAAAAAGATTTTTAGTTCTTAGTAAGTCATTTTTACTTCTGTTTTGACTTAAGGATAAAAATACAATAAACAGGAAAACTTGGAATGCTTATAAACGCTATTTTTATATTCAGGGATTTTGGCTACATTCAATAAACCCATGTCAAATCGCTTGATTAAATTCTAAAATTAAACTCTTCTGAGCTTTTTTTGTTGTTATCATTATATTTGTCCAAACAAATGTGCCTTTAGTGGAACCAAGTGTATAAATGAACAAGGAATTGAAAAAAACTCCAGGGAGTTCTAATAATTTTGATCTAATCATTTTTCCACGATTGTGTGTATATTATTGATTTGTTTTAACAGGTTGAGGTGTTTTTCTGTCAGAAAATAAAGGTAGAGAGACCAAAGCTGAAGACCTGATTTATTTATGGATTCCATGGGGTTTTGTCTTTCTCTGTCTGCAGGATCGCCTGTGGCTTCGGTGGCGCTCTCTTTGTCTACCTGAACCGCCACATTGTCGAGTGCATGAGGAAACAGAAGACCATAAACAAGTTCTTACTGCGAAAGTGAGTATTCAACCCGTCCCTTCACCAACCTCCCTGTCTCTTCTTCCTTCGCAGGTCAGATATCGAACCGTACAGTTGTTGATTATATCCTCTCTATTTTTCACAAGAATATAATCAAATGTTCACATGAAGACAAATCAAACACACCCGTTAACCACCCTACAGTCCATCTCTTCCTGTCAGGCGTCTGGTTTATCCTGCTCTGGTCACTCTGCTGGTCTCCACTCTCACGTTCCCGCCAGGATTCGGACAGTTTATGGCAGGACAGGTGAGAAAACACTTTCACGCGTTTCTCCTGCTGTGAAATGATTGCGACTGAATTAAATGATGCCGACGTTGCTGTTAGGTCTGGGTTATTGAGTGTCAAAATGTAATACCGTGCAACACAGAACCTTTTTTAGGTAAACTTTCAGATTTTGAAATGAGGCCAAATGCTCTAGGTTTGTAATTCAGTGAATAATGAGGCCAACGTTTAAAATTTAATAAAGGCATCATACATTATACATCATTTTCAGATGCTGAGAAACATTATACCCCAAAAAAACGTCTAAGTTGATTTTATACCAGATAAATTCTCATCAATCAAACAGCAACTTGAAAACAACTGGAGAAAAGAGTCAGTAGGGATCTGTGTTAGAAGAGAGTCAGCTAAGGTGAAGGGACAGGTTTACAGGACGGTTGTAAGACCAGCCATGATGAATGGATTAGAGACACTAGGAATAGGTAGAAGACAGGAGACAGAGCTGGAGGTGGAGGAGTTAGAGATGCTGAGGTTCTCTTTAGGAGAGACAAGGATGGAC
>JAFBJS010055158.1:0-67221 GCA_016785265.1 Paraplagusia blochii | reverse complement strand
ACAGTGGATGCATTGGTAGAAGAATGATCCTAGAGATGGAGCTACCAGGTAGAAGACAAAGAGGAGATTGATGGATGCAGTGAGGGAGGACATGGAGGTAGTTGGAGTTAGAGATGAGGATACAAAGAACAGGGACAACTTAATTAAACTTTCCATTATTTATTGTTAGATACACGCATTAAATGATGGATGGATTAGAGACACTAGGAATATGCAGAAGACAAGAGGCAGAGTTAAAGATCCTGAGATTTTCTTCGGGGGTGACAAGGATGGACAGGATCAGGAATGAGGTGATTAGAGGGACAACACAGACAGGAAGGTTTGGAGAAAGAGCAGGAGAAGACAGATTGAGATGGTTTGGACATGTTCAGAGGAGGGACAGTGGATACAGGTATGCAGCCATTTTGAGGTTTAAAACCAGAACTCCCCTGTAGACAGTTGAAGAAGCCTCTTGGATAAAGAGGTGACACAACTTCAAGGAATCTACTATGTCCTCTTGTCCTTAAAACCCTATTTATTGTATTAAATCACAGACAATCTGTTGTGTGTACTAAAGTATCAACGTGGCTGCCTCAGTTGTGTAAATATAAATGTTCTAGTTCTGGTGCCCTCTCACGAAAAACATCAACATCACTCCAGGGTTTGATTATTTCACCCAGTATCACTGTTAGACGGCAGCCAGGAGGAAGAGACGTGAGGTGACGAGGCAAACCTGTCCACCGTCTCCCTCCCTCGTCTCTCACAGCCTGTGTTTGAGACTCAGCAGACCACCCAGCATCAAACAGGAGGATGGTCCTCCTCCCCCACATGGCTTGACATTAAATGGGTGATAGAAAACAGATTGCTGCAAGATGACGGCCTGGTGTTTTTTTTCAATCCCTGCGCTTTTCAATTATTACTAGAAGTAACTGAGCTGTTGTTCTGTCAATGGTTTGTTGGGTGCAGAGTTGGTTGAGGAGATCAGACTCTGGTGGGATTCAGGCATTAAAAAAAGTTAATTTTGATCAGCATTGTTGTGAGATTTCATGAATAGTGCAAATAATTTATGATAGGTCACCATAGGTCAACGCAGTCTAGACCCAGAAAAATACGCAACACAACCAGGAACAGTCACCATCTCCTGACCAACATCACTGCAGACATTGACCACCTACTCTCAACATGTGCGATTTGCCACGTTAATGCCATGACTTTTCACGCAACAATTGCGACAATCCTTGGGTTGGGCAGTGCATACGAGCTAACAACAAATAAATATCACCTCACCATCGCCTCTCGACTACCTCATGATCAATTGTGAAAAAATCAACATGGTTAAAATCCTGCCTGTTGGCCCATGATTTCCCCCTCACCAGGCCCCACTGCACCTGCACAAACATGGACACGGAAAAGACGGATTGGAGGGAATCAAACCCCTTGTCATTGTAGCATTGTGACACCACTGCACATAAGGACATGGTACCTCTGCATTTAACCAATCACCAAAGTGAACAGAGGGCAGCTTTGACCGCCTGGTTAGCAGCGAGTGGGGAATGATGCCTTGTTAAGAGCACCTGGTGCTGGTGGATTTGAACCTGGAACCCTCCAGAGAAGTCTGGCTGCTTAACCACAAGGCCCCGACTGCTGCCGACTGAGAAAACAAGCCTTTTTTCTTGGAACTATTTTCACAAGTCACAAACCAACTAACACAAGTCGACAGACTTCATTTGTAAATCAGTGACCATCAAAGATTAACAAGGCTCGTTAATTGTTGACCAGGTGAGATCTGAACAATTAGTTTTACTCAAGTTTTAAACAATGGAAATCAGTAACTGAAGCTGCAAAAATGACTACGAACCCCCAAGAGACGGCATGCGGGATGGCCCGAAATAATTCTCTTTCGACCCATCTGAGGGTTGCGACCCAGTCTTTGGAAAATGCTGCAACCAGTCGTTTAGTATGTTTTTCCGCACACCAGCTGACCCAGCACGAGTCTCTGGTGGCTCTGTTTGACAACCGTACCTGGTGCCGTCAGGGTGTTGCCGAGGAGTTTGACTACATCAGCCATCACCATGGTTGGAAACACCCCCAGGTCAACGTCTTCATCACTTTAATCCTCTTCATCATCATGAAGGTAGGCCTTCAGTAGCAGCAGACTCTGAGCGTGGACATTTTTTAAAGAAATTAAAGTTTTCTCAAATAAATCATGTCCTGTTTCAGTTCTGGATGTCAGCGGTGGCAACGACCCTGCCAGTTCCTTGTGGTGCTTTCATGCCTGTTTTCCTTATTGGTCAGTACAGCGCCCCCTGCTCCTGTTTTTTTAGGATGTCGGGGACATTTTGAGTCATTTTTGCACAGTAATGGATGAGTCAAAATGTTCTAAATAAGGTTACGTAAGACATTTATAAACATTTAAAATGAACTCAATGCAACTGTGCTGTTTTTTAAGATATATTTTCCTATATTTCCCTTATAATTCATAACAGAATACATATAAACTATTTAATTTGCATCTAGTCTGACATGACATGGCTGGAGTAGGTGGACTTTTCTTGGCAGCCCTGACAGAACAGAATATGTCCTTCCATGTCAGTAAATGACTCAGTCCACTCTGCCACCAATAATAAATGATGTCTATTATAATAATTATGACAGCGAGAGCACCAACTGTTTCAGACGGTGCAGACGGAGGAATAGGAGAAGAAATTGGAGTAGTTTGTCCTTAATGACTACTCAGCCATGATAAACTTAAGTCTTGCAAAATCAGATTTTTTTTTTTCAATCCATGCAAGTTTCAGGTGCTTTTATAGGACAATTGGCTTCAGGATTATTTCACTTCTGACCTTGTATTAACCTTCTGCGATGGACAGGGGCTGCTTTTGGCAGACTGGTTGGAGAGATCATGGCAGCCATGTTTCCTGATGGAATTCACGCCGACGGCACCGTCTATCCCATAGTCCCTGGTGGTTATGCTGTAGTAGGTGAGCTGGTCCAAACACACAAGAACATTTTTACTCTTTATTTTAAGTCCATATAAAAAAAACAAAGATGTAATTTAAGAGATTTAGAAAAAAGGTTGTGCATGTATACACATTATAATATTGTTATGTATCTTAGTGTATATATGTACATAAATATGCAGTGTATATACATACATATACATGCACATACTGTATATAGGCACATATAGCTTATACACACACACACACAAATATATATAGCAGACACACACACACCAATACACACATAAACATCCAAGCCCAGGTATATTCATTAAATATGGATGTACACATAAATATACATACATATACACATACCTGCATACCCTGATGCATATATATATATATATATATATATTTAGAACCACATATCAAACTTACATGTGCATCATATAGCACATACAATATATGCATACTCCAGTAAAATATATTATAGTATAGTGTAGAACATGCTACGATATATACATATATATATATATATATATATATATTTATGCATACTTCTTGTAAAGTGCCTTGTGACAACAGTTGTTATGATCTGGCACTATAAACAAATAAAAGTTGAAGTTGAAGTTATATATGTAAACATATATATATATATAGATATAGATATAGATATAGATATAGTGATTGCATATTGTTTCTTATTCTTGTTTTCATGAATGCTAGTTTGTAAAGTGCCTTGAGATGTTATGAACTCAATGGCAGTATAAACAAATAAAAGTTGAAGCTGAAGTTATATTTATATATATGTATATATATTTATTGTGTTATAATATGTAAAATATACATATAAATCTAATAGTACAATGGAATACAATAACAATATAAATCTACAACAGATTGTGGTTTATTGCACTGTATTATTGTGGGTTTCACCTTTAGAGTCAGAGCTGTTGAAAAACTCACCAAGTTTGTGGTCTGTCAGTGACCGTTCCTCCTGCTCCTCAGGGGCTGCAGCTCTGTCCGGAGCAGTGACCCACACCGTGTCCACGTCAGTCATTGTTTTCGAGCTGACCGGTCAGATCTCACATATTCTGCCGGTGATGATCGCGGTCATTCTGGCCAACGCCGTGGCCCAGTCGCTTCAACCATCACTGTATGACTCCATCATCCGCATCAAGAAGCTTCCCTATCTGCCAGAGCTGGGAATGGGTCATCATGAGTGAGTTGGTTTGTCCAACCATGACTTCTTTTCTTTGACTCTTGTATCATTTTTGCTCACTTCATCTCTCCGTCATCCACATTTCAGGAAGTACAATATCCGTGTGGAGGACATTATGGTGCGAGATCTGCGCTACATCACACTGAACTCCTCGTATCGAGACCTGCAGGAGGTGCTGATGACCAGTCAGCTCAAAACACTGGCATTGGTCGAATCTAGAGGTTCGTTAATGTGTATCAGATTTGGTCATATTTTAGTGACCAATAACAGCCTAGCAATATTATTGGCAAGACAAAAATAGTTTTTGGGACAAACAGCTGTTTATAAAAGTTAAGATCACTAGAGGGCAGCATTACAACTCATTAAAGAAAGGAAGGAAGAAAGGAAAGCAAACTCTTTCTTATTGTGATACACATCACAGAACACAATGAAATGTGACCCCTGCATTTAACCCATCACCAAAGTGAACAGTGGGCATCTTCGAGCGGCTAGCATGCTCAGTGGTACCCAGGAAGCTTGTGGATTTGAATGTGGAACCCTCCGGACCCAAATCCAATTTGTTAACCACTGTTAACAACCTATGGCTTGTACCCATAAATAATTCCGGGCCTATATTAATATTGGTTGATATCAGAATCTTTGCCATGCAATATAAACATCACCTTTGTTTTCTCCTGGCTGTAGAATCCATGATCCTGCTGGGCTCCATAGAGCGACTGCAGCTCCAGTCTTTGCTTTCCCTTCAGCTGGGACGCCAGCGGAGGCTGGAGTACCTCTGCCAGCTGGCCCAGGACAACGGCACCAATGACCACCTGTCCAGCTTGACCACCGACAGCACGCCCAGCTCACCCTGTGCCCACAGCACACACGCAAACACCTCCTCCAGCGCTCGCCAAGTGGTACGCTTCCTGGTGAGCACCCAACAGGTGTGAGGCGTCCGGGGGCGCCAGGGCCGGGCGGGCTGGGGGCGGGGGGGGCAGAGTCTGGCATGGGTTTGGCCATAGCATTATGCTGATAAAAATAGACAGCATGCGTGCAGCATGGAGCAGTAGGTAAAGGCACGGATTGAATGATTAAGCAGCTTGCCTGGTAAGTGTTTGAGAAAAATGAAAAGCAAATGTCTTATCTGTTCTGTCCTGTAAACACCTGTCCTCTGTTCTCTCTGTTGTCTGTGCCATTACCTGTCGTCTTGTTCATGTGCATGTGCTCGTGTGCATGTGTGTTTGTGCGTCTTCTTTTGTTAATATTCTTTCCATGTAGATCTCCACCGAGGAGTCGTCCACCTTCAGCCCAGTGGCATCAAATGTCCAGCTCCCCCTGAAATCTGCTCTGAAGACTGTGTCTGCCATCAGTGACACCGAGACACCAAACAGTGTGTACCTCACATTGACACATGCACAACAAGAAATGTACACATATATATGTTTTTTTTCCTTTAGACGTATATATAATTATTGTTAGTTAATTATAATTAACAAAAATAGCTGAAAAGACAGACGGATAGAGAGACAGCAAGATAGATAGATAGATAGATAGATCGATAGATAGATAGATAGATAGATAGATAGATAGATAGATAGATAGATAGATAGATAGATGGACGGACGGACGGACGCACACACAGACAGACAGACATGTAAAGACACAGACAGACAGACAGACAAACAGATGGATAGACAGACAGTTAGATAGACTGATAGAGACACAAACGGTTGGACAGAATGTCGGACAGACAGATAGAGATAGATACAGACAGACATAAAGAGAGACAGACAGGCAGACAAACAGACAGATAGATGGAGATAGAGACACAGAAAGACAGATGGACAGACAGACAGACCAATATACAGATAGATAGATATCAATCTATTTGGATAGGTGATTTTATATCTACAGTGTATATATATATATATATATATATATATATACATATATATATAAAGTTACAATTATGGCAATTATCACTAATGACTGTTGTGCTTTTTTCTTTCTAAGGTTCTCAGACTCTTTCCTGCGCTGACCAGGAGAAGGATCTGCTGGAGGTGAGCACTGCAGTGAGGACAGAATATTAACATGGGAGATATTGCACAGGTTTATGATCAAGGTGTGAGGTTCATTAAAGGTATGCATGCTATCTATAAGTCCATGTATATGCAGTCTCCTGCTGTTACCACTGACAGTCAGGGTCCACCCACAGGCAGCGGTGACGTCTCCTGCTGTGGCTCTAGATTTGAATTTGCAGCACAGCGACACAAATCCACCGGACTAAGTGGTTTAAAACGTCAATCATTTCTGATGTTGACGTTTGAAACAATTCACAAATGCTCAAGTTTGTTTGTTCTGTTCAACATGAAAACTGGACAAAAAAGCGGTCGATAGGGCCAACACTGTGGAACAGTGGGCAAGTGTCAGAGCCTTACAACAAGAGGATAACTTGCTTTATATCTCATATCTCACATTTCACACCTTTTAATCCATCATCCAGTGTTGCTATGCCTCTGGGTTTGCCAGGCTGTCACTGTCATCTGGGCTGCAGTAATTATCAGCTTTCACCAACACCGCGCTCTCGTTGCACACACTTCTCCCAGTTGCAGCCCAGACTGAGCTGCGGTGTTGCAGCTGCAGCAGAAAAAAAAAAAAAACGGCAGCAAAAAAAAAAAAAAAAAAAAACAGGTGGAAAACAAGGCCTGTTTTCACTGACATTGTCTTCATGCTGTGTTGTTGTTGTTGTTGTTGTGTCACGTTGTGTTGCATTGACACCTCCTCTCCTTATCTGGAAGAGTCCGGCTGGGCCGGCTCCTCCCGATCAGAGACCGACCAGGCCCAAAAGAGTGAGGATCTCCATGGCGGTAAGACAGTCCGCCGCCTAGAAACTGTTGCTTGGTAACCGTTGCCTTGCAACAATCAAAGTGTGAGTGCTGGACCAAATTGTTGATTTTGGTGGGTGAGTTTGGGTGGCTCTGAAGAGATGAAAGTGTGTCGGTATGAGAAAGAGAAGAGAAAGAAAAATGTTTCATCAGCATCGAAACTGTTGTTGAAGTCTGGTCTGCACTTTGTTGTTGTTTTTGTTGTTGTTGTTGTTGTTATTGTTTGTACTAAATACTGACATTTTGGAACATTCTCATCCACCTCAAGTCAGAGTTTGATCTGGACCTTATCCCAAATTGTACCAATATCTGAACAAACTACTTTACACATAAAAGTAATATAATTTGATAAAAACTATAATACTATTATTGTATATTTAATAGTAGTAATAATGCCAGTCGTATTAATAACAACTTCCAGGGGGCTCATCACCCGCAGCAAAGCTCACAGTATGGTGCACTGTGATTTGGGTGACAGTCGTGGAGACTGCTGCCCCTGACACCTGGTAACGGACAAGTGGATGAGGATGAATGAATGAATGAATGAATGAATGATAATAATAACACTAATAATAATAACAACAACCTCCAGTGCGTTTATCACCTACAGGAAGGCTCACAATATGGTACAGTATGATTTGTGTGACAGTTGAGGAGATAATGTCCCTCAGACCTGGAAACATAAAAAAACTGTAACAATTTCACATGCAATCCAATGCATTTCTCGTGGATTCTTTCTTTTGTGAAGTGAAGGCATATTATAATATAATATAATATTAAATATAATATAATATTTACATATTCTAGTGTCTAAATTGGGGGTTTTATATGGTGGTTTTTTGTCTGCTCTCCTGTTATTTATAAAATTCCACTTTCTCCAGGACTCTACTGAAGTTGAAGACTGCATGACTCCCTCAGAGGTGAGGCTCTAAAAAAAAAAAGAATATATCTATATCTGCTCCAGATATAAAAAGGTTGTTATTTCACAGATTGGACTTTTTTTTCCCTTGTCATTTCCCAGATTGCAGAGTGGGAAGAGCAGCAGTTAGATCTTCCAGTGGATTTTAAAAACTGCAAAATAGATCCTGCACCTTTCCAGCTGGTGGAGCAAACATCTCTACACAAGGTCAGGTGAAAACAGAACAAACTTCCTAGACCTTTTAATGAGTTCCTCAAGGTCTTGACTAACAGGAAGTGGCCCGGGATGATGGCTTTGAGCTGAGTTAAGTGATTAAAAATCATCTCTGAATTAAAAGTAACTGTTCGCCGTTAGAGACAATGACAACTTAGGTGACTTAGGCTGGTCTCCATTTAGAGACAAATGACATTGTGTAAAGATTGGAGACATTATTATTCATGAGGTGGTTTGTTAGTGCTTGGCTTACCTGATTGTCTCCCACATCATCAGGAGTAGACAGGACGGCTGCAGCTGTCCTGATTGGAGTAATGAAGTCCCGGACCTTCAGTAGAGAAAGAATAAGCAGATATTAAAACTTAAAGACTGACTTTATTGCAGATAGAAGTGTTTGTGGAAAGAAGTGCATCATCAGGTCAGACCAGTCTTTGAGCCAATATGAGTTTTTTGAGACCTACTGAAGAATTGCATAAATTTTTTCTCCTTATTTGGGGTTCCTTAAGTTATAAGGTTGTATTAGCCTAGCCCATAACAAGTTAAAAGTTGAACGCAATTCTTACAGATCCGTTGCATGAATACGTAATTCACACGAGACATCAGATGCTGTGATGGCCTAGACTGTTTGGTTCTTTCAAATGTGTCAGTATTGTTGTTATCTATAAAAATATGCTACCACTTTTAAAACACAAGGTAGGAAAATATTATGGGTAGGAGAAAACTTCAGATGTGGCTATACATTTTTGAAAATATTATGGGTAGGAATGGACTTCAGAACAACAGCACCCATTCTTTATGTTGACGCACAGTCAATATAAAGATGCAAAAAAATCAGCTTCTGAAGAAACTTTTGTTACGAAATGAGTCTGTATCGCACAAAAACTTCCAATGTCGCAGGTTAAAGTTGATTGCATTTCTTACAGACCTGTTGCATGGTATACGCGGGATTAGCAGAATGGGCTTAAGTACAACCCTAGTGTAATGTATAAAAATATGCTACCACCTAAAAAACAGAGGGTAGGAAAATATTATGCGTAGGAAAAAAAATTCTGATGTGGCAAAAAATTTCCTTACAGGTAGGAAAATATTATGGGTAAGAATGTACTTCAGAACAACGGCACCCATACTTTATGTTGGAGCTAGTCAACATAAAAATGAAAAAAAACAAAAAAACCTCGGCTTCTGGAGGGACCTCTCAGTGCACCTGCTGTGATCAGGACACAATATGAAGGACATTGTCCAGGTAATTAGCCCCAGGGGCCACGGCTAGTGTAAGTACGGCCCTGTGCTTTGGTGACTGGTGAAACGTGGAGGTCACATTTCGTTGTGTGCAGTGGTTTGTATCACAATGTCACAATGACAAAGAGATTGCTTTCCTTCTCCAAACCTCCCTAATGAAATTTATGGACACATGGTCCACTAGTCCAATGCTGCATATTAATTTAGTCTCATAGATTCAATATCGTGAAGACAAATAGGCTTTAGAAGCTACAAGAGCAAAGAGGAGAAGACTCAGAGGTGAACCATATCTTTTTAAACTCTTGGGGAAGTTGCCCGGACCAATAAACCTGTCCAGGTTCAAGACTAATAAAGTTGGCACACTGTGAAATTTCAGAGCCCAGATAAAATGTTCTAAATTAATCTGTTCCTTGTTCCTTCACAGACTCACACCATCTTCTCTCTGTTGGGCCTGGATCATGCCTATGTGACCAGCATGGGACGTCTGGTTGGGGTGGTCTCACTCAAAGAGGTGAGTTTTGGTTTTTCAGATTATATTGATTCCATTTTCCAATGTATGATGAATAAAAAAAAAGGAAATCACTTTTTTTTGTTTTGTTTTTCAGCTTCGTAAAGCCATTGAAGGATCTGTGATCGTTACAGGAGTGAAAGTGCGCCCCCCACTGGCTAGTTTTAGAGACAGCGGTAACACTACAAGTGTGTCAGAAGTGACTGAGTTGCACAAGTTGTGCATCCGCCACCGGGGGCTGACTCTGCCCCGGGAATTAAACCGACGCGATGTGGAGGACAAGGCCGACCGGACCTACAAGGAGATCCCGGTTAACTTCTCTGAACAAACCAATCTGCAGTTAGAAACCGGTGGCGCTTCCAGCCAGTCGACGGAGCTGGTGCTGCAGGAGAGTCCGTCCTTCACCGAGGACCCTTCAGAGTTTACTTTTGACTGCAGTCCCTCCCACACTGAGGAATCAGAGCTGGCCTGTGACGATGAACCCCGAACCCACACTCCAGACCAGGAAGAAGGGGAGCAAGAACAGGGCAGCCCGAGTCTGAATGAGGACCAATCAGAACCTCAGGGGGAGGGTTGCCCCACCCACACAGAGGAGCACACAGAATGATGTGCGCCGACCTGTTGTCACCTGAATGTTGACTTTTAATGGAGGGTGCAGTCGCCCCCTTATGTCCAGCCTGTGTAGATGAGTGAGTGAATGAGAGTGAGATTTGGTTTTGCTTGTTTCAGGCAGCGTGGATGACAGTTTTATGGGTTCATTCTGTGTTTGTACTTTACGTTTCGTCAACAAATCCGATAAGAGGACCAAATGTCTCTTGGTAAACCTGACAGAATCAATGTGACATTAGTGATGATAGTAATTCAGTCACTCATCCAGCGTTCCTGCCCAGGCATTAACCCCAGTTAGTCTATGGGGACAAACTCTCATGCAGGTTACAAGTGCAAGGACAAAGTGTCCAGACTTAATTTTGTCAAACTTACAGACGAGCAGGGTGAGGGATGGGAGTACGCCACAATGAGGAACCAGCAACCCCTCCTGCTATGATCACACATACCACAAGGTGTGATGGGAAAGTGGTTTATATACCTAAGACACCAGGTGAGACTAGTGAGACTAACGAACCGGGCAACAGGTGAGCGTCACGATACTTATTACCCCAGGATACACACACAGACGCGCAGAGCTAGCTCTAGCTAAATGGTCATTACAGTCATTAGCCCCTCTGCAACCTTAACGACAGTAGACCAATGGTGTTTTTTGTAGAAGCACATGGTGCAACGAAAAAAAAAAAAACGTCCTTCAATATTATCTTGACAGTAGGAAATGAAAAATGTACCCAAAGGTTTTTGTAGGTGTGAATGCAGCTCGTGTAGTAGGTCGTGCCAGAAATATTTCCAGTCTAGGAGATATATTTCCTCCAGGTGGTTTTATTGAAATTAAGTTAATAAAAAAAAAAGGAAAAAGCACAGAAGAACACACCGAAAGCACAGGATGCTACTGTTTTCTACAAAATAAGGGACCCTGACCCCAGTAAGGAGTTCTACGACATGGACTTTTTGAATGATAATAAACTGACTGTTGCAGTAATGATGTGAGTTATGAGTGAAACACCTTTTCATCAGTTCATTTCTCTCACTGCCAAAGAATGATTTCTAACAAATTCATTGCCAGAGATATTAATAAAATGACGATGAAACTATGAAAAACGTCGTGCAAGAAATACTGAAATATTATTTGTTTATGTGCATTAAGATAAATTCTATTGGGTAAAATAGAAATTAAAAGATGTTAAAGTTCGGGCTGAGCAAATTTTTTGACTTGTGAGCCAAATATTTGGGATCAGCTAAGGAGCAGATACGTGCAAAAGTCATACATTATACGCCACCTATAGAGAAAACTGACCCATTGCAGGGAAACGGCAGAAATCCAAACACTATATAATGAGTTTGGCAGGCCTGTTTACGTAGCTAAACGGACCACATCCTGTCCCCGGGCCTTACTTTACCCACATCTCTGATAGTTTGTTATGTATATTTTGTTATTTTACTGGAAACTGACACTGATCAAACATTATCACATTGAGTGTTCACTCTGGTTTGGTCATGTGATCACCTCATATGACCTGTGGAACAGACCATTGTACCTGAAGCAACATATTTGTCCAAAATGAAATCTAAAGTTTCAATCAATGAGCATCAACGTTGGAGAATGTATTTCTACAATAAAAAAACACAAATCATTGTCAATAGAGCAACGGTCTTGAACATGCGGCCCGTGGGCCATTTGTGGCCCGCGGAACGATATTTTGCGGCCCAAAATTTGATGTGAAAGTTGAAATTCTAATAATATTTTATAGATTTGTTCTCCACATCTATAGTTCTCAAAACCCTGATCCACAGTCACCTTCTGGTCCAGTGTTGTATTACACAGAATCTATGGGAAACTAATTTTTTATAATTTTTTTTTTTGTATTGGACACTGAAAGCTGACACGGCCCTTCGGTGAAATGCTAGCGTGGATAGTGGCCCTCAACTTTATTGAGTTGGAGGCCCCGGCTATAGCTTAAGTGGAGAACACACAGGTTGGTGCAGGGCTGCACCACACACACGAGGGCACGTTGTGATTATCATGGCTGTAATTTACCACACAGTGACTTTTAGGGGGTAAATAGGATGAGGGTGGGGGGCAGTTGTTAATTAAAGCAGCTGCAACATCTTCCGCCTATTAATTTGCTGTGTTTAATGCGTTTCCTGGATCACTCATGGAACGACGTCAGCGCAGCAGTTCGTATATTTCGAAAGTTACGTAAACAAGCCAACTGTGTGTTCAGAATTTTCTTAAGCGACCCACGAACCAATCAGAAGTCGCGCAAATGGCTAGTCTTGAAGACTAGACAGGAACATCCTTAGGATTTTGAATTTACGATGAAAACGATGTTGAAGTTTTTCTAACGTCAGTCACATTCCAACCAACTGGGCCAGGAGACGGTTTCAACTTTTTTTTGTGGCCCAGATTCTGGATATCAAATGTGGGCCAATAATGACTCCTAATTCGCTGCTGTATGTGGGCCAAGAAAAAATAGGTTAGGTTGGCCTGTTGCTCCACTTGAACAGCGCACACTGACACGTGTTCAACGCCGAACGTCGCACGACGTCGATGATGTGTTACTGTGTGAAAGACATAGACGATGGCATTGACTTTTGAGCAAGGATTTTGTTTCAATCTGATTTGGTTTCCATTTCTGGCTCATTTTTTTTTCTGTGTGTGTAAAAAAAAAAAAAAACATTGTGCAATGATCTACTGACCTGGTTTGATTTTTCTTTCGCCTGTTAAAAATGTGAACTCGTGCCCGTCATTGAATGTACAAAGTCAAACGTGGAGTGTTCAAAGCGAATCTGCAGCGTATCTAGTTCAGCAATAAGTCTGTAGTATTTCCCTTTATACGACACTGGTCTGTACCTGCTCTGTATGTACGACGATTCACGGATGGCGTTTAGATACGCGTGGTGTACAGAGGAAAATTATGCATTTAAAAACTCAACAGCCATCGTTATTTTTCAGAGGACGCTCAGTTGTTTTTGTACATGAGTGAGTGATTAAACTGAGGAGAAACACCTTTTCACAGAGTGTTTTTTTTTTTTTTTCACTGCAAAAATACAGACGACGGAAACAGGTTTTGTCCAAAAATGATTTTATTTTCTGTGTTTTTGAAGACATTCACACAACCAGTATCAAACATGGCCTGACCAGCATGACACAGCATGACCCAGAATAAAACACCACTACAAAACATCCATAGAAAACCAATGCAATAGCAACACGCACAACACACTCATCACGAGGAAATGTACAAAAACTTTTTTTTTTTTTTGAACAACAGCTTTACATTCAGATTGATTTTCCCATTATATTTAATGTCTACAGCAGCAAAAAAACAATGGATCAGGGTCGGAATGTGAAAGACCAGGAGGTTGAGGAGGAGGAGGAGGAAGAGGAGAGGAGGAATGATGGGATGATTTCAGAACCAGAATCACCAAGGACTTGAAGACACAGAACTGTGAGCGACACATCACATCAAATATTCTTTTTCTTCTTTCTTCTCCTCCATTTCATCCCTCTCCTCCTCCTCGTCAAAGGAAGCCACCCCGGAGGAAGCTCGGTCGGAGAAGAAGCTTCTGTAACGCCACAGCCGCACCTCCTGGAACACGCTGCCTTCCTCATCCTCATCCTCTTCGTCCTCCTCTCCGGGAGACTCGGAGTGGGAGGTGGAATAGCAGGAGTCAAACCTGCCGCTCCGACACGGGGGCCTCCACTCCTGCTTGTGCAGAGGGTAAACCTCGTTGTGCTGCTGCTCCTCCTCCAGAGCTGCTGCCGTTTGCTGCCTCCGGCCGTCCGCCCTCGGCTCTCCTTCCAGGAAGGGACTCGGAAAGTCGGCAGGAGAGTTGGTCTGGTATGATGGTGGGTCAATGTATGATGCCGGGATGGCACAAGGAACGCTGCTGCTGCCATTGCTGCTGCTACTGGAGCCCAGGGAACTGTCGGAGGGTCTGGTGTCACTGCTGTCCATGTCAGGCTGGCATGGCACTCCGCTGATAGGATTGGATGTTAGGGTGTCTGAAGGAGGAGCAAACAGTCAGACCACCTGGGGATAGATGAATGAATGGATGAATGAGTGAATAGAGGGCTGCATAAATGGATGGATGGATGAATAGACAGATGGATGGATAAAAAGAGGAATAAATGTATGAATGGAATATTATAGGGGTAGCTGGATGAATAGAGGGATGTATGGATGAATGGATGGATTAGAGGATGAATGGATGAATATAGAAATTAGTGGATGAATGGAGAGATGAATTGACAAATAGAGGGATGAGTGGATGAATGAAAGAAAAGGATGAATGTAGGGAAGGATGGATGAATGGGTTGGTTGATGAATAGAGCAGGGATTCTGAACCATTGGGCCCCGGCCCAAAGTAGGGCCGCAAGCGCCCCCTAGAGGGCCGTGAAAAATTTAAACTGCGATTATTAAGGGCCCCAGGTCACTCGACACTAAAAAAAATTGGGCCTCGGTGCCAAAAACGTTAAGAATCCCTGGAATAGAGGGATGGACGGATGAAAAGATGGTTAAATGGATGGATGGATGAATAGATGGATAAATAGATGGATGGATGAATATAGGGATTATTGGAAAGATAGATGGATGAAGAGGGAATGAACAGATGAATGGATAATTATAGAATAGAATGGATGAATAGGTTGATTGACGAATAGAGGGATGAATGGATGAATGGATGAATAGATGGATAAATAGAGGGATGGATGGATGAATGGATGGGTGGATGAATGCATGAATAGATAGATGGGTGAAGGGATGATGAATACACGATTGATAGAGAGATGGTTGAAAAGATTTTAACGGATTGATTAATAGTGTGATAAATGGATGAATAGGTTGATTGATGAAGAGAGGGATGAATGGATGAATGAAGGGTTGTATGGACAGATGAATGTATTCATGGATGGATGAGTGGATGGATGGATGGATGGATAGATGGATGGATAAGGTGCGGATTAAATACAGGCCCGATTTTTGCATGATCACCTAACAGGGACGATGGCATGAATTGACCAAGGTGGTCACATGTATGGTCACCTGATCCCTGGTAGCAGAAGGTGTGAGTCTGTTCGTTGCCGTGTGCGTCTTCATCATTGGAATCATCTCCGTCGTCATCATCCAGAGACGCCCAGGCACGAAGCTTGGCTTCAGCGATGGCAAACTGCTCAGCCACACCTACAGTTGGTGCAAACAATCATCAATAAAAGTCTCTGTCTTGAAAAGAATATTGGAATCATTTCAGAGTTTTTCTGGTAAAATCAGAAAGAAAAGGCAAAAGTATTTCTTTTAACATTTGTTTTGTGTCTCATCAGACCTGACAACAATCCCAGAATGAACCTTTCGATCAAAATAACTCTGCGAATTTTTACATTTGTCAATATCGGGTAAAGCCGACCGGAGCAAAAGTGCCATTGTGATTCATACCTGTATTTATTTCAGTATTGACTTTTCCTGCTGGACATTTCGTCTCATTGATTTTTATCCTGTTTTCTTTCAATCATCATGATGTGCCAGAGCAGAGCAGAGATTCACAATGACTCTGAGAAAAAAACTAAGAAAAATGTTCTCGCCTCTGCATGATTGAATGATGATGAGAGATAGATTTGTTTAATTAAGACGGTACATGCATGTTTTTAACTGGTCTCTCTTCCATATCCCTGCAAATCTCCACCAACTTATGAGATGGCGACATTATTTTCTTCATCATCATCTCTCTCTCTCTCTGATCAAACCACAAGGATGTCGCCGGTGCCAGAGAGGATGAGTCACAGCAGAACAAGAGCTGCTGTACCACTGGTGGGCAGTGAAGTGTTTTTGAGGAGAGTGTCTAATAGGGCGTCATCTGCTGCCAAGAAAAGCCATCACCTCAGAGACAGCCGAGGAGGCGGAGCAGACCGCTGACACGTACAAGTTTTAGAGGATTAGCGCCGTGACAGACGGTGGGAATTAGAGACCGTGCTTGACGTTTGCTAAGTAAGAGGATACAGATGCCCACACAGGTAGAGGAGCAACAACAGCTCAGCGCAGGAGGAGGAAATATGTTTTTTTCTGAATGGCTGCTTCACGGACATTAGGGATTGTTTACAAAGGATTTAGGCAAAGGTTGTCTCTACAATCGCTAGCAAATAAACATTTAAGATCTTTTTAATTCGTCCAAGCCGTTAGGTTTAATGACAGCAGCAATACAAGAGCAGCAATCTGGTCGTTTCTAGAGTCGGGCTGGGTTTTTTTTCTTTTTTTTTTAAGTAAATTGAGTTGGAATTAGTTCAGACTGTCCTGCAAGATGTTACTGGGTTGTTAGCTCAACCATCCATGGCTCTTTTTAGGCTTTTTTTTTCTTTTCAATATAAAATTCAAGATATATTTGGAATGCTGATAGTGACCCATGAAAACGGTCAAATACCCCGATGGTTTTTAAGCACTTAAAATGTCAAAAGTACCGCAGAGAGTACGTGTTGCTGTAAAAGTCACCAAAATGATTCCTTCATTCATTCATTCATTCATCTCGTGTCTTTTGCCAGGTCCAGGGGCAAGTGGCACCACCCAAATCACACTGCTCTACATTGTGAGCCTTCCTGTGGGTGGTGAGCCCACAACTTATATGTTGGGACGGTGCTATAATCAGAGCATATCAGTGGCAACCAGGCAGCTGCTGGAGTTGAACCTGGTGCCTTACAAACCCAAGTCAGCCTCCTGAACCACTAAGCCATTGAGTCATCAAAATTACAGTGACAAATTGTCCTATTGACCCATATAACTTCCAGGTGCGGTCACCAGGCACAGGAAGGACATGGACTGGACAGAAACTATACAGCTGAGGATGAATGCTGTCCATTTTGTCAATTTCTGGACAACTCCTCATTGAATGAAACAATTAATAAAAAATATAATAAGTATATTTAATATAAAAATATAATGGTACTAACACCCGTACACGGGCCAGGTCAGGATGAGAAAGATTGAGTATTTCCGTGAACTAAGAAAAATAATGAGTAAAGTATTGAATATAGGCAAAATACTATCTATTGAGGAAATGCTGGCTTTGCAGGAAAAAGGTAAAAAGATAACAATAATATAAATTAAAAGTATAATTTGGACAAGTCTGGCAGGCCGGTTAAAGGGGCAAACGGGCCGCATCCGGCCCCCGGGCCTTAGTTTGCCCAGGTCTGTTGTAAAATAATTCATGTATTTTACTTGGATTTCTTGGACATCTAGTATGTCGTACGGTAACTTAATGGCTAAGTTTCACTATTATGCATTAGTGTCTGGTCCTTCTACTGTCAGTACCAGATAAGAATGAAATCTAAATGGTTATTAGGCTGCACAGCCGGGGATTAAAGACGGTGTCAGTTCTTCTAACCTGCAGCGAAGCGAGCCTCCTTCTCTCCTTCTGTCAGATGGCAGTAGGAGCTGAAGTGAGAGTGGGCAGCGGGTGCAGGGTCTGCAGGTTTGGGCCAACCTTTCCACTCTATGAGGTGAGCCACCCTGCCCTGGGCCAGGGAGGTTGGCTTCGTCACATGGTCCTTGACCGCCTGCGAGATGCCTGTGGTTGGATGGATGCAAAGATGGAGATTAAAAAGATGTATAAATAAAAGAAAAAATTTATATAATCACTCAAGGGAATCTTACCATTTAGGGACGATCTGGCCAGCGCCGCAAACTCATGGATTCCGACGCTTTTCCGCGAGTCTGCCGGAGATTTTCCTGACTTGGGGATCATTTCAATCTCCTCAAATTTCACCTGCAAGAAAGACAAGAAATTCATGAAGACAAGAAAGTGAATATTGAAGATATAAACAAATTCTGAAACTTTTAATTGAGATTCCAAATGAATAAAACTTTACAAGATCAGGCTTTCCAAAGAGTGATCTTCTCTAAAGACGTTTTGTTCCTCAGCAGAGGAACTTGATCAGCTTTTAAAGCTCACGACTACAGCTCTTTGGAGAAAGACGTTGCATATTTGTTAAATATTCTTCTTCCTATCAGTTCTACCTCATCGTCCCTTGGTCTTCCCCTTCCTCCTCTGCTTTTGGACTTCAGCTTCATCGGGACAAGCAGGGACGGTATCGCTGCACGCCAAACTGTTTTGACTGTTTGTTTGGAGCACGGAGCAGAGGAGGAAGGAGGCCACGCCTTGGACGTGGTGCACAGATGCTAAAGCCAGTGTAAGCTGGTGAAACCATTAAAAAGTTGTAAGGGTTGAAGAAGATCAGAGCCGTGGTCAAACACATGGCATGTGAGCAGCTGGTGTAAACAGCCTGAGGCCTGCTCACTCACAAAGCTGCTGATCCTGATTGAAAGAATGTTATAGACAATTAAGAAAAATTTCCAACATGCCCACAGAACTGTATCTTCAAAATCTGAGCTTTTTAAAATATGATTTGATTCCGAAATGACGTGAAACGTGACCGCGCTCCTCTCCGCATGTGCTGCAAGTGTTTTCTATCCCTAAGCAGATTTGCACCTGAGGAAAGCAGCTAATAAACAGCAGGCTCCTGCAGAAGGAGGGCACGAGGCTTAGAGTAAAGTCAAAAATGACATTGAAAGTGTGTCAGAGGCAAACGGGGTCTGGAAGGTGGAGATATGACGGCGTGAACACCGCCGACGGCCCTGGCTGACGTAGGTGTGTTGGTACTTAACCTTAAAGAGTCACTTGAACACGCCGGTGGTTGGAGCTGCGCAGATGTCACTCCTGCTTAGAATAAACACTGCAGGCTGCCGGTGGTACTTGAAGATACTTTCCTAAACATAAAGTCTTGCATCGGCCACTCTGGGATGAAGCGGTTAGGGCTGATGCCTTACAGCAAAAGGAGCAGCAGTTTGAGCCCCAGAGGCAGTTGATGAAGTTTTTGTAAAGATCCAGTTTAGATCCATGTGTTAAACCCTTGTTTGGATTTAGTTTAGTTTTTTTTTTTTTCCCAAATCTGAGGTGTGAATATCATGTAAATGGTCATGTGTCTTCATGTGTGTTTATCTGTGATGGACTGATGTCTCTTTACACCTGGTGACAGCTAACAAAGAACAGGAGAAGAGTTAATTCTAAAAAGGTAACCAGGTTACCACTTAAAACAGACATGGGCAAAATAAGGCCCGGGGGCCAGATGCGGCTTGTTGAGCTTTTTAATGCGGCCCATCAATCTTTTCCAAATTAAATAATTTATATATATTAACATTGTACTTCTGACTTTTTCCTGTAATAATGTGTTTTCCCAGTAGATGATGTCATAAAGGGTATTATAAATGTAGGATTTTAGGTTTTATACATGACTTTTACATGTCATTTATAGTAGTTCAACCAAATGATCCAGTTTTCTGCTGTGGACTCACCCCTTGTGTCCAATTTTAGGACCAATTGTGTGAAAGTTTGCCCATGCCTGTCTTTGACAATGGCACCTGAATGTAAAGGTTGTTGTGTGCGGTGGTGGGGATCACAAATGACAAGCAATTTGCTTTGCTTTTTTTTATTACCTTGCAAAAATAAAAATCTATATATTCATTTCAGACAATCTCCTACCTTCTTATTATTGTTTTCCAAAATAAAAGACTTCCTAGGCCAACCTTCTTGTTTTGAGGGACAAAATAAAGGCTGGACGGTACAGTATTGGTTGGATGTAGAGTTCTGTAAGATTTCTTTTTAATTGTAAAATTTTGTGGCATGAATCAGGAGTATGGAGTCTTTTTAATACCTCGTACCGTTTTTTGTTTTTTTTTGCCTAGTTGGACAGGTACACCATATTGTGTCACCCTCACTGGCCAAAGTATGCAAATAAATATTTGAGAAATATTTATTTTGTCCATATATTGGGGTAATTTTTTCCCCATATATGGACAAAATTATCGTAATCATGAAGCTCTTGAGATAACTCGGCAGTAAACAATTTACAGTATTGAATTGACATAAATCCTGTCAAAAAGCTATAATCTGTCTCAGATTGTGACTCTTTTGCTCTGCATGCCCTCTCCCAGCATCAGCATCACCATCAGCATCCTGTTGTCTGGGTTGAACTAGACGTAACGGAAGATGATGCTGAGGTGAAGCTCCTACATCCAACAAGTGGGGTTGGGGGTAAATACAGTATCTGCTGAGCCACAGAGTGTACAGTCCAGTTGAGTGATTCAATTATTCATATCAATAGAACGTGTGGGTTAAGGCTGTTGCAGTGACATTTCCATCCGCATCACAGTCGACGCGCTATTGGTGCGTTAAGGCCTGTAGGCTGCAATTAAAGCGCACAGAGGGATGATGCTGCAGCCGCAACAACACAGCGACATCATCGCCCCCATCCTCCGCATCATCTCCATCACCTCCATCAACATTACCGTCCCTGCTCTTCAACCCATTCACCTCGGCTCCCGCTGCGCTCTTCCTACCTGTCAGTGTCAGCGCGGCGGCTCATGGTAATTCGCTGATAATCTCCAGTCTTTAATCCGATCAACAGATGACAGATCTCCTGATGATCCTTCTCCTTGCTGCAGCCTCAGTGTCGCTCTGTGAGCCTCAGTGATGCCGCAGCATCCTCGGCGACTCAATCCACGTCTCTGGAGCTTTTTCTCCTTAACTCCAGCACCATTTGTTGCTCCCTATGTGTGTTGCATACGCACAGTGTGTCCACATAGAAAAAAAAAAAAAAAAATCTCCCGATGGTCGCGTCATCAATGAAAGGCGGTGTCTTTCTGCTCCTCCTCCTCCTGCTCCTTTCTCCTCGAAGGAGCCAACACCAAGAACACGCAGCTGCTCCTCATCTCATCATTCCACTCTCACCCATCAGTAACGCACCCGACCAGACTGGTGTATTGTCGGAAATCTGCTGCAGCAAACGACATCTTTGTCATTCTCAACCAGATTTACTCAGTCATGTGAGCAGCAGCAGTGAAATAACAATGTTGCAGCCATGCAGACAAACACGCATCATGTGTGCAGTATAAATGCACCCAAGCCCTGACCAGGGGTCTCAGAGTTGAGGGCCAACCACACTATCATTTCACCAGAGGGCAGCGTCAGCTTGCAGTGTTCAATACAAAAGAAAAAAGAAATCAGTAACTCAGATTCTGTGTAACACAACATTGAACCAGAAGGAGACGGTGGACCAGGATTTTGAGAACTATAGGATTTACCATAAAATGTGGGGAACAAACCACAAAAATTCAGCTTTCACATCAAGGTGGGGGCCGCCAAATATCATTCCACGGGCCACAAACGGCCCACGAGCCTCCAGTTTGAGACCCCTGAAATAAATGAACATTAAGGCATCTCCAAAAATATTCACACATTAGCCTATAAACCATAAAACAAACAACTGATCAGCAACTTAGTAAGTCCTTTATTTGCAATGTTCCATTATCTCATCTTTCCAGTTTCAGATGCAAATGAAGCAATAATTTCTTAAATAAAGAAAGCAAAAAGAAAAAAAAAAAGAAGTATTTACAAAATTCCAATAAAACTAATAATCAGTGGATTATCTAAAGCACCTCTCTGCATCTGAACATCTGCTGTTGGAAAAAGGATACACTGCAATTATATCAGCAATTTGTTTCTGAAAAATAAAACTGGAAAAAAAGTTTTTTGTATCATATATTTACAGAACGCTCCTGAAATGAGTTTCCACTTGCAGTAGAAAAGGCTTCCGGATCATTTCTGTGTTTTTTTTTTCTTTTTTTTTTTTTTCACACTTTTATATATATATTTAATCAAGTCAATTTTCTGTAGATTTCAAGTTTTGACGGTGGGTACTCGGCCACTAGGTGTCCTCTATGACAGCTTAAGAACACGAGGGTGAGGATTGGGATCGCTGTGCTTCACTACCAGGGCTGGGCGAGGATGGCTTTGAGGAAGCATTATAGGACCCCAGCCCTGAGTAGTCAAGGTCTACGCGAGTCCTCCGTCTCTGTCAGTTCATGATGGGACACGTGGATATTAGAAAAGCTTTGCTTGGGGAAAAAAAAAAAAAGAACTGTCAAATGAATGTTGGTTAATGTAGTCCGTCAGACACCCATCAGAATTTACAAACACTTCAGTCGTGCCGCGCACTCCAGTTACGAAGACATGAGAAATGTGTTTGCCCTAGACACCCATTATGGCAAAAATGACACCCAGACAACCAGGAAGTCCACTGGACCACAGGCTCTGCTGCTTATTTTCAGTGAACAGAATGTTGGACATCATACTTATCTCGGGAGGGGGGAAGGACGACAAAAAAAAAGATTTTCAGCATTTTTTTCAGTTGCGGTCTTTGAAAACTTCACACCAAAACAACATCCTTTTCACTGCAGCGTGTTAGGTGTTTAGTAAGAGTTGCTTCTCTGTCCTTTATACCCCCCCATCATTACTTGAAGACCAACAGTCAAGGTTTGGGACTTTAATGGGTAGATTTTAAATATTTGCATCAAGTGGTGACTGATTCCAACTTGCCGTGACAAGCAGGAGACGGGAAAGAGAGGGTAGAGAGACATGATTGTTGGAGTCCACCGCTTCAAGGAAGAGAAAAAAAAAAAAAAAAAGGAAAAGAAAACAAAAAGTTTTATCCTCACTGAGGATTGATTTGAGCCTGCCTCTGGGGCAATATTGTCCCCGCCTCACCACAGGGGGGCAGCAGTCAGTATGCTCTTTTTTTTTTTCTTATATATTTATTATCATTTTTTTTTTTTAGTCCTTGTCAGACTCCTCCTCTGCCTCACGGAGCCAAGTGAAAAAGGCTGTGGCAGATTTCAAGGCCACACCTTTGCCCGTTTGCTCTGCAGGGTCTTTGCTGGACTCCCACTTGTAGAAGGCCTCCTCTTTAATAACGTCCTCGTCGTACAAGGCATCGAAGAACATCCGGAGCAGGTCTGCGGAGACCGGACAGAGGCAGGCGTTAAAAAAATAAAAACACACATGTTTGTTAGTAATGCAGCCTGATGTACTGCACGAACTTCACAACCCTAACCCCCAGCAGGACACTCACTTGCAGGTTGCTCCATGTGAACCATCAGAGCCTGGAGGGCGTAGAGGGCCTGCAGCTCCTTCTGCTCATCACACAGGTATCTCTGCAGCAGACTGGCCCTCTGGTTGATCTGACGGGGGTCTAATTTGTAGGGGTTGTCACCTGTGACATTCAGGGTAAAACGCTTGGTCAGGGATATTGTGTAAACGCTGCACTGCCGCAGTAAGTAAATAAGCCACGATCCAGACAGATTTATCCTTATGTTATACTTACATATGATGGCAGACTGACACACTGATGTCATCAACACTCGTACAAATTGGTTGGAGGCAGACTGTTGCTCATCCAAATTAGCCTGTGGGAAGAACAGAAGTTTTAAGGGGAGGGGAGAAGAGGGGAAAAAAAAAAAAAAAAAGCGAGCCAATTTTATCATTTGTGACTCGAATTTTTTTGGCAACGTACTGTATTTCACCATGTTTGATCTGGACTACTTTAGTTTAATATCTAGAAATTAGCATTACAGTAGTGGTCTCCAACCACTGGACTGGGGACAAGTACCGGTCCGTGGGTCACAACTTAATGACCAGTCAGTGAAAATACTACGAGACATTTAATCGGTGCCCGGTGCAAAATGGTTGGGGAACACTGCATTACAGTATTTGCATCAGACTTATTACTAATTAAGTGCTCCAGTGCTTGCACTCCACTGTCTTTTCTTAAAAGAAAATAGAGGTCATCATTTATTTCAACGTAATTTTTTTTGCATTTACATTATTGTAGACATTAAGAAGTCCAACAAAAATTAATGTTACACACCTCAACCCAGTCCCTGATGCGCTGGTTGCTGGCTTTGTCCAGCAGTAGTCGGTCCACCTGCTTGGTCAGCTCCGGTCCACTTAAGACTGTCTTCTTACCCACATTCGTGGATTCGGCATCTTCTCCAATGGTGAAATCAACCTTCTGAAAAGCATGAATAAAGAAATGGTGTTTCTTTATTTTTTTTTTTTCAGTTAAAAGTTGATCTACTCAGGTCAGGACCATAGCAGATCTTGATCTTGACCATGAGACAAAACAACTGACCTGTTCGGTGACAAACTTGTTGACATCTTCGTTCTTGGGCAAGAAATCGTTCCAGTTTAGTCCAGCATCCATCCACATGTATCCAACCTTCTTGGGCGTCTAAAAAAATAAAAATAAAAACACAATCAAACCACGCACAATCATTAAAATGTATAGAATATATTAAAGCATGCAAGATGTTTTATATTTTATGATCAAACCATTTCTTTGCAGAGCAACTTGAGGATCTGCACGAGCAGCACAGCAGCCTTCCCCTGAGGCAGCAGAGGCTTTGCAATCTCCCTGAAAACAGAATCACAAAATAACTTGAGCTAAATTTCATTCTGTGTTTACTTTTGCCCTACACGGTTCTTCAGTGATCACCACAGTAATAATTAACATCCTACTTTTCCTTTCAGCAATTTCCATCTCCCCCTGTCCTCTGTATACTTTAACTCAAACTATATAAAACTGTGCTCACCTGAAGAGCTGTCCAATAGGGATGCCGCCTTCATGAAGCATGGGGGTTATGAGCTCTGCCAGGTAGAGCCAAATGTGAGGTATATCAATGGCAATGTCTTCTGCAGCCTCCAGAGTGTCTTCTAACCTGCAACCCCAGACACAGATGGCATACATATATTTATATTGTGATCAAAGCAGATTATATTTTATTAAGGATGGAACCAAAAATCTGTTGCCTGCTCACCCCTTGTAATACTGCTGCATTGGCAATGTTCCCGCCTTAATAAGTTGGTGGAACAACAGGCCCAAGTGTTCCCTCGCAATTGTGCTTCGCTCGAGAGTCGACTCCACCCCCGTTCTCACAAACACGTAGAGCAGAGAGGTGCTGTTGAGCTCTGACACGCACTGCAGCGCCTCCTAAGAGACACAAAAAGGACATAGAGGTCATGTTTTTGACAGACACGGCATGCAGATGTAAGAAAGTTGTTTTTTTTTAGCGCGCGTCTCATTTCTACCTTCAAGTCATTGATGTGCAGATATTCTTCAACAATGGCAGTGGACTTCTTCTCCATTTCTGCCTCAGTCAGAGCAGGTTTAGGAAGTGAGGCAGGAGGAGGAGGAGGTGTGGGGGCACTTTCCCTCTTAGCTACAAAAAAAGAACCAAATTAAACATAATTTACTGATAAAGTTATGGTTCGATTCCACTATACCACAGCATTAAATGTATTTTCCATTGGGACCATGTACCTGGAAGGTCTTTAGGAACCCTGTCTCTGCTGCCTTGGTCTCTGCTCCCTCTGTCCCGACTTCCTCGGTCTCTGCTCCCTCTGTCCCGACTTCCTCGGTCTCTGCTCCCCCTGTCCCTGTCGTCCGTCATGCTGGCAACACGGCGCACAGCCTCTGTTGTGGCCCTGCCGTCTCCTCCCCGTCCACCACGCTCCTGCGACTCTCTGCTGAAGCTTCTTTTGGTGATTTGGTTACGATTGCTCCTGTCGTCGCGACCTTCACCGCGATCAAACCTGTCGAAGCGATCCCTCTCACCTCCACGGTCTCGACTCGAGCTTGACCTTTAAAATTCAGAAGTCAGGATTCAGATCACAAAATCATACCTGATATTGACGTGCTGAAATTCGAACTGAATCTCGAACATTTTTTTACGAATATTATTTACACATACTAAGGCTACTGGGGATAAGTTCAGTAAGATCTAATAAAATTCCAAAATATGCTAAGATAATAAAAAAGAAATGACTACCTGTGAGGAACTCTACGATCGGAGTCCGATGAAGACATTAGCGAGCCTGACTGCTGCAGAGCAGAATAACGATTCAGAGTGCTGGTAGCAGGACGACCAGGATCTACAACAGAGAGAAGAGAAAACATAAATAAAAAAAAAAAAACGATACAGATACGATCCCATATTAAAGAGGTTGCCAATATCGCACTGATTGTATCGGTGGATCGATATTATCAGACATCCCTATTTACCTTTTTTTTTTTTTTTTTTTATTAATGTTTTACCTTGTTCACTTGTTGGTTTTGCTCCAGTTCCTCCGCTGCTTCCTTTGCCCCAGCTGCCCCGCATGCCTTTGCCTCCTGGAGCTAACAGTTGATTGTTGAGGTCCAAATTACCAGTCTGAAAGAAAAAGAAAATCCTGACGCATCTCTTACAGTTGTGTAAAGCCAATTTAAAAACTTGCACAAGAACTCGGACAACTTACCTTTGTGATCTTACTAATACGGGTTGGATCAATGGGTCTTGTTTTGGAAATGGGCACCGTTTTCCATTCCTCTTCCTGATTTTGCCCACCCCGGCCACCTCCTGGCGTATGAGGGCCACGGCCATCCATGCGGCCTCCTCCCATTCTGCCTCCTCCGACGTCTTTTTTGGACATGAGCTGCTGTACTTTAATGTGCTCTCTGTGCTCCTCCAGCTCTGCATCCTTGTGGATTTGGTCGATTGTTTTTGGACCCTGGTCTGCTCTACGAGGCACCCAGTTGTTCTGGATAGGAGTTAAAAAAAAAAAAAAAAAAAAAATGTATTTAACGGTTTTGTCATCAAGCACAATAACACAGGTATCATGATATGGATCTCATGACCGCGCACAATCAGTTTTTGAAAGAAATACCTTTCTTAGATCTAAGACATCTTGAAGCATGAAGCGAATTCTGGATGATGTTTTCCTCTCTTTGATGATCTTGTCCATCTGGTTAAAATACTGTTCCATACGAGGCTGAGAGGGGAAAAAAAAAAACAATCAAGTAAAGCAAGGACATTAACAGTAATGGTTTTGAACATTGCCATCATGTTTCCTCAGTTCCTCAATCCCATCACTAAAAATCAGTGGCCCAGACACGTGGCACAAAAATAAAAGTCATCACAGGAAAGAGATGTACGACCCAAACCACCAAGTTCTGGCCTCTCTTACCTTTGCCTTCTCAAAGTCCAGATCTTTTCCAATAGTGGACAACAGCCTACAGAGGCACTCCAGAGACTCCTCATCGTGGTTCTTTAGTAGTTTCACAACACAGTCGTGCATGATGGCCTCTGTGAGCATCTTCAGTTTGAAGAGCTCACCTATGAACTTGATGTTTCCCAGAGATCGGCGACGGGCCTTGTCTCGGGATTCTTCCAACTCCACTTTCAACCGCTCGCGTTCCTCCTCCTGCAACAGGACAAGAAATTGATTTTTGATCTGATTTTTAAAGTATAATATAGTACAATATGTCAGATGGTGCAGCTATCTTTATTGGGCCACAGCCCAGTTAAATGCGTTGTACAATTTTCACAGACCGGTCATTAAGTTGTGGCAGATAAATACCACTTAATAAAATTTAATTTCCAGTGGTCTGAAATATTTTCCTACCTATAAAATCTTCCTTTTCCGAATTAACTGTGCATGCACACAACAAGGGTTTCTTAAGTGCATTTTACCAGACTAGTAAACAAGGTTAGTATCTTGCATGCTTACATCTTCAGCAGCCTCCATCTCCTTTTGCTTTCTCTCAAAGATCTCATCGTCGTCCTGGTCCTTCTCAAACTCTTTTTGACAACGGTTAAGCAGCAGTTTACGGAAGTTAGCAAAACCCCCTGGTTTGTCTGAAGTGGGGACTTTCAACTGAAGAAGAAAAGATTAAGTTAACAGAGGGAAGAAAAATGCTTGATTTCACTTCCTACTACATAGAAAAGGTCTATTAATTGTGCCCCATCAGTTCCTCAATACCATCATTATAAGTCAGTGGCCCAGACACGTGGCACAAAACATGAGTCATCACTGGAGCAAAATCATAGAGAAAAAAAAAAAAAGACAATAGATTTACAGACAAGAACAGAACTTACCCCCATAAGGCAGCGACACATGTTGGCATAAGCCACAGAGAAGTTGGGCTCCGAGATGGCCTTCTCGAAAATGAGGTCGATGGCTCCTTTCAATCTCTCCTCGGTGTCTATTGTCAACTCCTTAACCTGCTTCATCAAATCCTGGAACTTCTGTGGGGTCAACTTATTGAGAATACTACGGAGACGCTTGAACAGCTCGTTGGTCTTGCTCTGCTCTTCGCCGCCTTCCTTGTCATCGCCATCTACTTCTTCCCCGCCGCGACTACGAGTAGGCTTCTTTGCTGCGGGTTTCCAAGCATTTTCTGCCTTGTTGAGTTGCACATCATCACTGAAGGACACGCTGCTGATGATTTTCCTGGGCTCCTTATGCTGACCCTGATGAGAATGCCGTGGACCAGGAAGCTAAAAGAAAAAGTGAGAAACTTTTAAATAGTATTCAAAACATAAACATTTAATATAAGTAAGGCCTAACAACTGTACTCACTGCGCCTCGAGGACCTCCCATTGATCTGCTCCCAAGATTCCCTAAGTAGGAGGGAGTAAAATCTGGACCGGTGCTCATCATGCGGCTTGGATCAGCTGGTCGCAAAGGAGTCTTGTTCACCTGATGGCAAAGTAATAACACAAAATATATATTTTTATATATCAAGGGGTTTTTTTTGCAAGAGGCATTCTAAAAATAGTCCAACCAGGTATTGTAATTTTGCTGAATCAAGTGAACTCACCTTGTCCAGGACTACGTCACTGATGATAGGCAGGCCCTCTGGTTTGTTCATACTGGCACTGATAAACTGGAAGCCCAGCAGGAATTCTCTGTCGTACTGCTTCTTCTCTTCTGGGCTTAGTGGCTTCCATTGTTCTAAAATTTTGAAGAGATGTTTATATGATTAAGAGCAAATGCAATGCTATGACAAATACCTTCATGACTTGCAGTATAGAATCCGGCATGTATACTTCAGGAATTAATTTGTTTTTCCCCCCCATACGTTTTACTACAGTGTTCCCCAACCTTTTCTGCACCACAGAGAGTTATTGTACTATCTATAATTGTCTTCACAGACGAGTCGTTAAGTTGTGGCAGATGAATACCCCTTTTAAAAAAAAAAAATTTCCTATCTTCTGAAATATTTACCTTACCAATAAAACCTTCCTACCCAAATAAACTGTATGCACACAACAGCCAGATGGGGCCAAAAGGAAATATTATTTCACTGTATTATTTCATGGACCAGTACCAGTCCCCCACCCAGCAGTTGGGGATCACTGTTTTACTATACATGCAGTAAGACAAAGAAAATTGAGTTGATTTGGAAGTGGATTGTACACTGCATTCTTGAGTGTCTTCAAAAGGCACTTATTTAATGCATCATTTTATACGTCAAAATCTTCACCTGCTACCAACAATGAAAAAAAATATTAATTTATGGATGACAATATACCTTCTTTGTACTGGTATTTCTGCTCAGTTGGCTCAGATGTAGTGGTGGGCTTCTCAGGTGCGGCAACCTGCTTATCCTCCCGCTCTTCCCAAGTCTCATCTGCAGCAACTGCAGGTGGTTCAGCTGGAGCAGCAGGGACAGGCGGGGCAGCCTGAGTGGATGGGGGTTCTGAAATGGGCTCCTGCAGCAGAGATTAAAAGATGAATGGAAAACCAGTAACATTTTGGGGTGCAGAGGGTGGCCAATGTTTAGATGCTGGTGAAAGTGCACCAATAATCTGGAGGGACACTCACATCAGTGAATGCATCCAGGAGGTCTCCGATGGCGTCCTTTTTGTAGATCTCCTTCATGTTCTTCTTTTTCTTTGGCAGAGATGAAGGAGCTTCGAAAAAAAAATAAAAAAATCATTAAGGTGCATCTCAAGATCCAGATTCAAGAATCTGAGTCAAAACGTGAAGCACATTCTATGATATAATAAACAATATTTCTTAAAAAAGAAATGTAGTTTCTAATGTGAAATGTAATTCTTTTCAGCTACTTATGACAATAAGGTATTTTGTTTTAACCTACCCTGCATAGAAGATTCCTCTGCAGGGCAGGTAACAGGGGTGACAAGGACATCTTCACTTTTCTCCTTTCTGTCGACCTCCTCGACCTTTACCACCTCCTCTTCTTTGGATGGTGCTGCAGTTTCAGCCACAGATGTAGATTCCTGAGATTGAGTAGTGTCAGGCTTGTCAACGGTTGTAGTGTTGGAAATTGCTACATCCTCAGACAGCTCCTCTACGTCCTGAGGAAGTCCATTAGGAAGAGGAGGCTCTGCAGTTTTAACCACATCAGGTTCGGGTTCAACCTTTCCAGTCTGTGGAGCAGCAGGTTCTTCTGCTAAGGAGGGTGGTGGCTGGGGCGTTTCAGTCACTGACTTTTTATCCACGTCATTCTTCTCCACCTGCACAGGGGCTATGACGACTGCAGCTTCAAGCGCCGGCTCTGGATTAGACATGGCCTCTGGCTGCTCTTTTTCTATCCTCGTCACCTCCTCCGTTGTCCTTTCCTCCTCTGGGACCTTCTGAGCTGAGACTGCCGTTTCGACATCTTTCACAGGAGCCTGCTGTGCTTTTAATAACAGTGGTTTTGGTGATGATGATGGTGGTGGTGGTGGTGAGGGGCCAACAGGAGCATCAACTGTGTCGCTGGGTTTAGCGACATCTTTATTTACTACTTCAGCAGGAGTGGCGGAAGGCGGTACTGCAGAGGGTGGGGGAGTGGGAGCGTGCTGGTCTTCAATGACTAAGGATGGATCCGCTGTCTCAGCTGTGGTCGATTCAGCACACACTGGCATCTTGCTGTCCACTTCCTGTTTGGCTTCCACCACGAGCTCTGTATCTGATGTGGCTGTAGGTGGCGTTTCAGTGCTTAAGTGAGATTCTGCGTTTTCATCTTTAAAAAAAAAAAAATCAAGTATCACATAAGGACCACAACAATCAGACATCACACATTTTAGAAGGCGTTATTACCTTGTCTGGTCACTGCGGTGACAGGCTGGGTGACTTCACCATTGGTTTGTACAGCACTTAAATCTCCTAAAGATACCTAAAATATAAATAATAAAATACTTTATAAAGTAAAAACTTTACTCTGAATTCTGTTATGTACCTGATTTGCATTAAAACCAACATTTAAAAAACTGTCAGTAGGCTTTCTACCTGTGGGGGAGTTGGAGTGGTGGTGGACCTCACCCCTGACATTATTTCTTCTGTTATGTCACGCCCACCCTGGTTGGGGTCTCGTATTCTTATCTTTTAAGTAAAAAAAAAAAAAAAATTATAAAAAGATAAAGATTATTTTACAGACCAACACTTACAACATACTGCTGTCATCTACTTTAATAAAAACCTACGAGTATAAAGAGTAAAAGAGAATGTTCCACATAAAAGACAATGCGTTAACTTTCTTTCCATCTCTATTCATGTGTTTTTCCCCCACTAACAGGACATGCATTAGGGCTTTGTGTTTGGAAACAATACCGGTTTGCGTTCCCGCTTTACTGGGCCTTGTGACTGTGCCGGTGGTTGCTGCGGAGGAGGGGGTTGTTGCTGTTGCTGGGGGGTGTTGATGATGACAGGCGCAGTCTGGACAGATTGAGGGTACTGTGGCTGAGCTGGGTAGTACGGTCCAGCTACAATAAAAGAAGGGGCTCACGTTAAAAAGGAAGGTGTTCCACTTCACTTTGACAAATATCACCCAAACAAACAATTCCTGTATGATTTCAAGCATCAGAAATTAATTTGACAAACAAGTCATTTTTTTTAATGCTTTACATCACAGGTGTCAAACTGTGGCCAGGGGGCCAAATTTGGCCTGCAGTGTAATCATTTTTGGTCCATGAGATAAAATTGAATGTGTATTACAGTTGGCTCACCAGTATGTAGTGTATGCTGAAATGTGTGCTTTTTGTCATAGCACAAACATTTTTTTTACATTGAAAATGATCCGAAATGACAAAGAGAATAGGAACAAATACCAATGACGTGTGAATTTTTTTCTATTACAATTTCTTTTGCCAGTTTTGCCAGTGGCTTCATGCTAATTTTTCAATTCTGGCCCGTTGTGAAATTGAGTTTGACACCCCTGCTTTACATTCCCAATTTCTTAACACTCAGAAAAACAAAAGAAACGTGGATGTAAAAACAAACTATACCAGATAAATCAACCAAGTCATCACTTACTGACTTACCTGCCACTTCATTAGGAGCACTAGTTAAACAAGTTTTTAATGCTAATATCCAATGAACCGCTCACATGGCAGAAACTCCAAGCAATGGGGCATGGTCCAGGTAACTTAAGCACGTAAACAACTGGTATCTCAAGTGGCTGTAAACAATGCATTCTTTCCAGCGTTCCCAACTCCCAACAATCTGATCAAGTGACACACCTCTATACTTAAGTATTTACTGTATGTGGAGGATAAATGCCAACATGGTTGTTGAGCTGGGTGCGAAAAATACAGGATTTTACTCTTTGACTTTTGAGAGGTGGTCATCTGCATGCCTGGATTGTGAGGGATTTCAGTTGGTGTTGCCTTTTATCATCTGGAATCAAACTGTGCATTCTCTTCTGACATCAAAAAGGCAATTCCTGTACCAAAACAACTGCCAACGACTGGCTGTTGTCTCCTTTTCTTTCCGTCTTTAAGAAATCCTTACATGGGTCACGTTTTAGCAAGTTAAGCGCTTCCAACAACGCTTTTACGCAGCTATCTGACTTCAAGAATCACAAAACAGCATGACTCTGGACAGACTTTTCCTCACGTAATCTCCTAGGACTTAATGGCAGGTCAATTTTGCATGTCTACAAGCAATGCCTTAACTGCCGAACCGGTGCATCTGGAGAAGTGGCTGGTGAGTGTTTGACATTTACATAAACGCAAATCACACACACAAATAAAAAGTACAAGGAACAAGTCTTTGAGGGGAAAAAAAAAAAAAAACTAAGAAATGCGTTCAAAATTTTTATGATTTTTTTTTTTTTTTAACAATTATTCCATGTTTTATTTATGTTATGTTTATATAGAAACAGAAAATAGAGACCCAAACGTAGAAGAATATTATTAGTTTTTCTACTTTTTAATGTAACTCTGGATTATTTTTATGAGTTACTAAATGATCAGCAGTCATAAAAACAGAAAGTAGTAAATAATAACACCATCGGTATTAATGAACAAAATTACACTTGCCCTGATGTTACATTTCTCATAAGTAAGGACCTTATGAGAACATAAGTGACAACAGTGAAGCGTAAGGAAACAGTTAAATTACTCCAAAATAATTAGGAAAACATAATTTTCACTGGGCAATGCTACAGAATTGAAATGGTTTTGCTACAATTTTTTGGGCTCCAAGGTGGGCTGCTGGGGTTCTTCATTGATGGCAACATTACTGATAGGTAAATGTAGCACCCTCTACTGGATCAGAAGCCAACCATTTCAGATATGCAATGAATGAAAAAGTACCGGTTTGTCCATGTGGACACCGGACAATAACCCTGGACAGAAAGATGAAGCTAAAATGCAAGTAAAGAGAAGAAGGAGCCACTGAAGCCACACAAGCACACAAACTACTCACCGGGGTACCGCTGGGAGGTGAGAGGAGCACCGTGGAGAGAGAGGCGGCCATTCTCTCGGCCACCCCCTCTCCCTCCACCACCCCGCCTCTCCCTCGCAGCGAGAGAGGCCTCTGAACCCACGCAGCAAGGGGAGGAAGAGAGAGGTTGGTAAGAAGGAGAGAGGGCAGGAAGAGACTGATGTAGAGTAATGTAATGAGAGGATCCAGAGGAGGTGGGGTGTTAAAGAGGTTCCATGAAATGAGCAAAGAATTCCCCCGGGGGACTGTGAATTGTAAATGTTTAAAACAGGAAATGTTCCTGTTGTGGAACCTTTAAGTTGTATAATGTTCCTATGACCAAGTCACGATCATTTTTTTTTTTCCCGAGAAATTATTTTACCGAAGATTTTTTTCAAAATCTGCTAATGTCTCAATCTTCATTAATTTGGTAATTTTAACTAAGAGTACTAACTAAGCTTCAATGAGCTCAAAGACAAATATTTAGCAAGATGACTGCACATTGTGAAGCATTTACACTTAAGCTAGACATTCACCCTCCATTACTGGTTTATTGCTACTTACTGCTTCACAATGATGTAATATTTCGCCAAATTACGTTGCTCTTTAAAAACACTGAAATGTAAGACTGAAAATCATTTTATGGAACCCAAGAGGTGACAAGACAGCAGAGGTGGGTAACAACGACCTACATTTACCCTATTACATTCACTTGAGTAGTTTTTCAAGATAAATACTTCAAGCCGTACTTTTAAATCACAATACTTTTACTCGAATCAACTTTCTGACCCTGTTAATTCTATAGAAGATACTGGATAAAGCTTCTACTATAGTATAAAGTATTTTTAATGAAATTACCGCTCCTCTTAAATTTTATAAATCTCAGAATAAAAAAAAAATCTAAACAAGAAGTATTACTCATCAGTTACTCAGTACATGAGTTTTTTTTTAACACCATGTACTTCTTTACTCGTGGCTGAGTAATTTTCACTTCTACTTGGTAGTACAGTACTTTTAAATGTAACAGTACTTTTAAATGAGTACATTATTTGGCTATTCTACCCACCTGAGCATAGGAGACTACAGACAGAAAGCATACAAGCCATAGTAAAAATAAGCCGGAAAACATGCAACTGGCACAGAAAAGTTGACACACACAAACCAGGCAGGCAAAACCATATCACAAGCACCAAAGAAATGTACAATTAAATACAATATACAAATAGATCAGACATTATGTCAAAAATAATAAATAAAAAAACAAAACAAATTAAGGAGTAAGTTAACAGAGGACCACAAAAATAAACACTGAAAAGTTTGTATTTATAGTTGTTTGTCCAAAACACAACTTACCGTAAGCAGGGTAATCACCAGGACTGGTTCCTGGATAAAAGCCTGCCGTACCACTGCTCATAGAATACTGCTGAGTTGGAGGCATGTATGGGGCCCGGTACTGTAGAAATAAAATGACGTGTAAGTCAGCACAAAAGGCTGCTGGCCTACAGAGTGTAGTGTTGTCTATTTAGAATTTATGGAAAAGGATAACTAGGATTTCAAAACAAAGGTTTATTTTAGACTATTCTAGTTATGTGCCTACTTGCAACATCTTTTGTGAACCCACCTGCCCGTGAGGAGGGATGAAGTAGCCCTGAGGAGAGCCAGCAAAAGACAGTTGTTGCTGGGGTATCATCATCATCTGGGAGCTGGGCTGGTAGACATGTGTAGGTCCAACAGGCCGTGGGCCACTACTTGGCTGTACTCTTGGAGCACTGGTTGGCATGGCTGGTCGGTTTGGGAAGTATGTCTATTGCGGAGAGCAGGAGAAAAAAAAAAAAAAAAAAAAAAAAAAGGTGTGTTGGTGATAACCCAGCTCTTAATGTTAAATGGCAGCTCTCAGCTGCATGCACAGCACAGAGCAATTGTCTGTGTCTTTTTCGGCTTGGCCCTTCCATTTCACCCTGTTCTCTGTGTCTTCCACTCTGACTCCAACTACCTCCATGTCCTCCCTCAACGCATCCATCAATCTCCTCTTTGTCTCCTACCTGGTAGCTCCATCTCTAGGATCATTCTTCTACCAATATATCCACTGTCCCTCCTCTGAGCATGTCCAAACCATCTTAATGTAGATTCCCTAGCTTTTTCTCAAAACCTTCCTTGTCCTTCCTGATCCTGTCCATCCTTGTCTCTCCTTAAGAGAATCTCAGCATTTGTAACTCTTCCACCTCCAGCTCTGCCTCCTGTTTCCTATCCATTCCTACTGTCTCTAAACCAGTGGTTCTCAGCTGGTCTCACTCTGGGACCCACATTTACCTGTGGTCATTAAGTTGCGTCCCACTCTCATAGAATTCAAACCAAGAAAATAAATTTAATATTTTACGCTTCATTTTATTTAGCTGAGTGTGCCTTTCAAAATAAGACATTTTCTATAATAAGACACATGCTCAACAGCAGATTCACATTATTTAGCTGATTTTTGACCAGCTGTTTGCAACCCATTCAGAACAAGTCCCACTTTTGGGTCAGGACCCACCAGTTGAAAACCACTGCTGTGACCCATCCATCGTGGCGGGTCTCACAACTGTCCTGAAAACCTTTCAACTTCACCTTAGCTGACACCTTTATATCACAAATCATCAATTGTCTGTTTGTAAAGTTAATAAATTCCTGGGTCATGTTCTGTATGTGAGGTATTCCTAACACATTGAGGTTAGCCCAAAGAGGAGAGGGAGTCGGGGGTCAAAGAGAAAAGTGGTTACCTGTAGTGCTCTGTATCCACCCTTCAGCCGCACAACATACGAGCAAAGAGCAAGAGAGGGAGTGAGTTTAAGGTGAGAATGAGGACAAAGCAACAGACAATGAAGATGGGGGTCCATCAGCTGGAGGAGGAGGAGTGGAGGGTAGCAGCAGCATTTCTCTTATATATAAACATGTACACAGTATGTGCACTCCAGTGAACATGCCTTACAATTAATACTTTAACTTCAAATGACTAAATTCCAAACTTTTCATAACTTTACCCTTTATTATTGGTCAAATCAAAAAAAGAGATGTCAAGTGTTACTACAATCTATTGCACATTTATCCTTAATCATACGTAAAAAAAAACGCAATTCACATTTTGGGGGCAGTAAACATAGGACGGTATCAACAACAGAATGCTGCAGGCGCCTTAAGGAATAGCTATCCCAACTCAATCCTTCTCATCTTGATGTATGGGAGCAAATGAGCAGCTAATAAAATGAACGAAAAAGAGAATGGTTTCACATGACCACTGCATGCAATTTTACAAAATAAGTCATGATCTAGGTCCAACATGAGCTCCGAAATAAAATAAAAATGAACTGTATTTGTCTGGTTCTTACAAGAAAAAGATCCAAAATAAGGTTGAGAATGTTTAGCGATACGTGATACCAAGAGCATGCAGTAAATGAAGTCATGGCAGTAATGTCAGGAAGGAGGGGGCTGGTTAGTACCTGTTGGTGTAAAGTACGAGGCCCTGCAGCAAACTAGGAGGACAGCAGGAGAGGAAATAAGTGAACATTTACACTCAAGAAGAAAGATCGCCGATGGATCATACAAACACGTGCATATATTAAGTATCTGGGTTTTGTGCAATTGCAGAAAAAGGTGTCACTTTATGTTTAAAAGGCAAAAGACGGCGCAATTCCAAAGTAATCCATGCTGTGATACCTGTCTTGGCTGTGGTGTTGGGTTCATTTGTGGAGGTGTAGCAAAAACAAGAGAGGGGGGCTGTCCAGGACCGTAGGGAGCCTTTAAATGAATGGAATAAGCACATGTTAACTCCTTCCCAAAATGGGGTTAAGCAAAGGAGATCAGTTGCTCTTACCTGTGTCAATCCAGGAGAAGGGGCAGGGTTTGGGACGGAAGAAGGTCCCGTTATAGGCTGCGGTGGTTTATTCATTTCACGCTTTTTTGTGGTTCTGCATCAGTGTGGCGGTGTGTTGCCAGCCTCTCTGGAGAAAACCAGGAAAATGCCATGCAAACGAAACAGAATTACACATTAGAAAAATAAATAGAATAATACAATATCTTCCATCAAAATTTCTTTTATATAGCACACACGTGAAGGACATCTGAATTTGACAGCTGCTACAACAGGTCAAAACAGGCACATCAGCCAAGAGAAGTTGGTGGCAAGTCCTCAACAAACAGTGAGGGTGTGGTCTGCGGTCTTGCCTTGCCGATAACATTTTGTGTGTTCTAGTTTGGCTTTTCTTTTTAATGGCACAGGCTACAAGATCCCAGGCTAAGGAGCAGATTAATAGCCTAACAATTTATTATCCAGTAAAAAAAAAAAAAGAGAAGTGGCTATCTTGACTCTAAATGCAAATAATGGTATCTAAGAATAATAAATGTAATAATCTCTTGCTGCTTCAATTAGAATACAGTATAACCCTTTTATATACATATGCTCAACTGATTCAAGGGAATTGTATTTAACACAGAAAATAGCCTTCTGCCAAAGTGAAGCCATGTAAATTTAACATTAAAGACATGTAAATTTAAAGATTAAAGTTGAAGGTCATTTCCATTAACACCAAATGAAAAGTTCAAACCAAATACATGGAAACTGACTGCACTTGAATTAAAATACTAAACGAGGATCTCAACAAGGACTTATAACATGTCAAACAATGAAATGAAAACTTCAGTAGATTGTTAAACCTAGTCAGTCATGACAGGTGGTTTCTGGCCAATGACAAGTGTAATTTCAGAATGTGACTTATTAAATTTAGACTTATTTTGATGCAACCACCATAACATTACATCTAACAGGGTTTTATATAATTTTACGTAGAAAATGGAGTTCAAGGAAGACAACAGCCAGGTTTGGGGACAAAGTTCATTGAGTGTGACTTGTCACTGAGATTTCAATGGGACAGTAACGGTTCCAAATATCAACTGAAAAGGTAAAAAAAAAACCCAGAAAATAAAGCAAGAGTCCTGGCAGGAATTAATAAAAAGCTTGCACGGTGACAGACGTGTCACACTATCCACCTGCTGTTTAAGTCAACCACCGCAAGCTGGTATCATGCCTTTAATAGACATTATATTTGAAAATAACTCTGCTTATTAGTCCCTGGTGACTGTCAACAATATCAGTGTAAAATGCGTTGACAATTCGACTTCGCGAGATTATTCTTGTACTAAGTCGACACCACGTTTTATCGTGAAACCCGTTCCACTGGCCTGCTAGCAGGACAGCCATGAGCCGGCTAACGTTAAGTTACGTGTCCCACCATCGGACATACGTCTTGGTTGAGCTACGTGGCTCAATGCCGAGTTCTATTCCATCTTTAGAACTTGAATACCTTTCGTAGAACTCGGTCTCTCAAAGACCCTCCGTAGAAACGAGCGAATCGGATGTTTCTGCGTTGTTGCAACACTTGACAGCGATTAGGTTACAGTTGTGCCATTGTTGGAGGAACGTTAGCGGTTCAAGTCCTGCCCTGTCTTCCTAGGCCGGACACGCTGAACAGCCAGATTACATCAACACCGCACGAATATAAACCAACTCGTTAACACCGTTGCAAAAGGAGTCGTCAGCATGATCAAACTAGTAAGGAAAAGAAATGGGAAGACATATTTGTTGCCATAAATGTCTTAACTTCGTAGCTAAATCACAAAGCCAAAATCAGAGGAGAAAGGCCAATATTGGCTGTTACCTGGAAAGTCTTCCTCACAATTTCTACATCCTAACACTCTACAGTCACATTACACCTTGTTCTTTAACGTTCCCCTTAAATTTGTCCCCTTCCAAAGCGTACTTTTGTCCCCGCATTCCACTACTAGCCCTCCCAGCGTGTGGACTGACAACCGCCGGGCCTGCTAGCGTTGCTCAGCCTGAGTGCCTTTGACAAAATGAAGCCATTTGTAAGTAGGTTTATTCTTACCGGGAGTCAGTAATAAATATGTAGTTACGTGTGAACTCGGGTCTTTCTCCTGTTAGTGGAAGTAGCTGTGTAGTAGTTCCCTTGTCTTTACTCCAAAAACAGGCAAAAGTGATGCCCTTTCTTAGTGCTAGTTACTAGCGTGCTAATAACCGGCAGCCGCTGCTGATGCTGCTGTCACTTCACTTTAAATCCCCGGGCGTGCAAAATGTGACAGCGCTCAAATTCTAGAGATAATAGTACTTCGGGAGTACTACTGACAACACCGATGGCCCCCAAACAAGCCTCTGGACCGTGGGTCCATGATCAGGGCGTCGATGGTGACGGATTGCCAGACTGAGTACTAACACCACTGCCGTTTGAGCAGGCTCAGCGCGAGGCCATAGTGCGGTGTTTCTGCTGTGTGGAGCCGGTGCGCCTCCAAGTCGCATGGGTAACTTCCGGGAAATTAAAATTTTATGCAGTCTCCGCGGTCATGTGACACGGAAGGTTTTGTCACTATGAAACAACCAGCATCGACGACGCAGTGATTTTATCTTGGTTTATGAAATAAATTCCAAACGGTATCTTGTACTATATCTTTAAACAGTTTTGTTGCATATATGTTTAAACATCTTTTTTTTCTTTTTTTTAATATTTATATTTATTTTGTTTAAATTTCTTGTTTGCACCCCCCTGCTGTACAATGACAATAAATAATAAATAAATAATAAGAATAATGAAAATATACTCGACATTTTGTTCCAGACCCACTGTTGTGTTCTTCATGCAATGTCAATAAAGAAAGTCTAACTCTATTCTTAAGTCTGGCTCTATTGTTTATTGTGGTATCTGGCATTCCTAGTTAATTTCCTTTCTTTCTTTGTTGTTTTCAAACAGGAAAATTTTTGAAGAAGGTCAGATTCTGATTCAAGAATTTGTTGTAATTGCCAGAAGGAGTGTGGTCACCAGCAGCATATGCACATAGCGCAATCAATGTTCTATATATGTGTATATATATATATGTACACAGTATATATATATAAGAATTTAGTTTTCTATGGATGCTGTGTAATACAACACTCTAGATTAGAAACAGAGTAGAAAAACAAAATTCCAAAACATATTTACAGGTGAAGCAGACAATGATATACTATAGTACAGTACATTGATCTTTGAAAATACATTTACTGTGATGGTCTGAAATTTAGATATTTGCAGTATATGTATTTTCTATCGAGCATGCGTCATCAGCACGCCGTCAACCTAGCAGTCGATCAACACTGGTGTCCATGTATGAAAAATCTGAATGAATGTGTAGTCAACGAAGTTCAATCTCCACTACAACACTTGTAGCATTTTTCCTCCAACCTACAGTAAAATCCCTCCATAAATCTTGCTAGCCGCGCCAACATTGAACAACATTGAATGATGACGTAAACAAACCTGTGACCTATAAATAAGGTAGCTAAGGCCAACATTAGATAATAATTAAAAGGACATTCTTTTACAAAAAAGACTTTTATGCAGTCATGTTTACATAGTCAATATTAGTCCACAGTGGAGCCTAAGTTCATGTCAGTTTATCCAATCTAACGAATCACTATTAGGCACGTTCTGCTCAGTCTGCAACGTAAAACCTACACCAAAAATTAAGTTACATTACACAGTGTAGTTTCTTTGAGAATTCAAAATATCAAAATATAACAACTTTTTGTATGCCATCACGAAAAACTTTTAGCCCTCTTAAGGCCATCTACAGGAAAGACTGGGATACTGCAGGGAAAAGGTAGACTTCACACAACAAATTTCCAGAAAATAAAATCATTTTCCACAAACACAACAGTCATCAGACAGTTTGGGTTGAAAGAAATATTTTATTTGAACCGTGAAACGCATCAAGATAATATCTTCTTCTTGATGCATGTTGATCTTTGGTGGATTTATTACAAGTTTACAAAAGTTGCGTGATGTTTGGACGGGTGGATGTTTGATCAAGAGTCATCTGAGGATCCAAAATCATTACTGCTGGCATGGGTGGAAAGAGCAGGACTTCTCCAGTTCTATCAAAGAAGCAACACAAAAATGTTAAACACTGGTAAAGCCTAAATACATGGTTTCCCTTAATTGAAATTACAGCAGCACAAACCTGAAGTATTTTCTTCACATTGTCGTAGAGATTTCATGACTTTCATGTAATCCTCTCCCAAAAACTGGCCATAGCTTTTTTCTGCAGGAATTGCCTGGAGACACTGTGTGCGGTCCTTGAACAGCAAATTATTGCCACTGTACATCGCGTTGTTTGAATTGAAGATATCGAACTGACCCGTGCTATCTTTGAATTTTGCCTGTAAATACAATAATATTAAAACATTTAGTTAGTGTCCATACTAACCTCAGGTCCTTTTCCTTATTCACAGAGGAGTGAGTTCACTTAATCTACGTTTCATCTACGAAATGGACCAAAAATGCTTCTGCCTGACCTGCTCGTCCGTCAGAAATCTGACCACATAATCCCTTATGTCTGGACGAGTCACAACAGCATGTGCTGGCACTTGAGCCAAGTTACAGGAATTATACTGGTCAACCGGCATTGGATCTTTTCCAGGGCAGATCAATTGGTACTCATCAAGATTTAGTTTCAGACCATTTCCTGTCAGGAAAAAAAAAAAAAAAGTAAATATATATTATTGTTTTATTGTTCGATTTTCTACTGCTGGGAACTGACGTTATTCGTTGATGTTTCCTACTACTCACCGTTGCTATTGTCAACTAGGGCTGAGTATTTGGTGAAAGCAACATCACCAGCACCATCAGCAAGGCATCTGCAACGAAACACAACGAAAAAAAAAAAGTTTTTTTAAGATTAGAAACATAGTTTTTTCTATCCCTTAATGTAAAATAAGAGCACATAGAACGGAAAAAAAAATTACTAAGTCACAAGAGTATGAAATAGTGGAGATGGAAACAAGTGCCCACCTTAAGGCTCCAACGTAGCCGTTGTAACTCTCTTGACTTGTGGCTTTACACTTGTTCTTGTTATTACCAACGCAGAGAGAACAGAGTGAGGAGCTCTCATCAGCTCCAGGGGCACAACTTGCTCTAAAGAAGGAGCCTGAAAATAACAAGAAATGAGTGTCAATGATGCTGGATGTGGAAGTTACGCTGACCTTTTATGTCTATCTAGGAAACTACATCCTGCACAATAAAAGCTCAAATACAAATGAGCTCCAATGCTAAGTGGTTTTACTCACTGAAGTTGCAGCTTTGACTATTTTCATGAATGCGAGCCATGGGAATGTTCCAGCCAGCGTTTCTGCCAAAGCCTGTGTGGCAGGAATTCTTGTCCCGCAGATTGTTCCAGGTGACATCGGAGCCTTTCTTTACCACGGCCACGGCATAGTAGGAGGATCCAATGTCTATAAGGATGAAAATAAGATAAATGAGTGATAAAAGATAAGACGATATAAGATTAAAGAATTTCCAAATTTAAAATTAGTCCTCGCTTCAACTCCACTATCACACTCTCAAATATAACATCATAAACACAATAAGAGTTGAAGTTGGTATGAAGTCAAATTACCGTCAGAGCCGATGCACTTTGCTGTGGCAAAAACAAAAAAAAAAGCACAAATTAATACAACTTACACTTAAAGAGACAACGGAAATATCTTTCGATCACTGTAATATCATGCCAAACCTGGGTCATACTGTTCTACCATCGCAGGAACCAGACCACACTTTCCAGCTGTGTACACCTGCCCACCATCCACTGTTACTGCATCAGCATCTGAACGCTATAATATTGACACAAACAATGGTCTTGACATTCAATCGAATTTGAGTGATGCGTTTTTTTGGGCTGGACGCTGTCGTACCATGATTAACTTCAGGCAATGTTCAGGTGAGTCTCCTCTAATGCATTTCACTTTCTCTGTTTGGCTGTTCCAGATGTCACACTTCAGTTTTTCCGCTTCACCCAAAACACACCATCTCACGCTGTCAGCTGCATTGGTGGGAATATTGACTGAAAAGAAAAATATACAGGTCCTATTCGTTAACATGTTCACATGCTTCATTTAGGAGTGTGTGTGTGTGTGTGTGTGTGTTTTTAATACCTCTCTTCAGGCTTTGGAGGGTAGTCACGTACTTGACACCCAGATATGTGAAGGCGTCTGTGTTCGGGGGGAGCCTCACCAAGCTCTCTGTTGAGTCCTTAAACATCAGGTTCTTTCCGTTTGCAGATGTGAAAAGGCTGTTTGGATTCTGGAAAGACACAGATTTTCTCACAGAAACCTGACATGGTAACATGATACAGCAAGAAAACTACGATAAAAGGAAACGCTAATATCTTATTTTCTGTTATGACTTCTTCTTTTCCTTTCAGCTTGCCCCTTATCTAGGGGCTGCCACAATGAGTCAACATTTCCATCCCCCCCCCCGAATATTCTTTTCTACCTCCATGTCCTCCCTCCCTGCATCCATCAATCTCTTTGTGTCGTACCTGGTAGCTCCATCTCTAGGATCATTCTTCTAATCTGGCTTCTCTAGCTTTTTGTTTTTTCCAAAGCTTCCTGTCTGTGTTGTCCCTCAAATCACCTCAGTCCTGGTTCTGTCCATCCTTGTTGTTTCTCCTAAAGAGAATCTCTGCAGCATCTTTAACTCCTCCACCTCCAGTTCTGCCTCTCGTCTTCTGCCTATTGGTAGTTCCTTCTCTCTGTTGCTCAATTGTCTCTTAGTATAAGGTGAAGACTTACCTCCTTTTGAATCTTGTCAAGAGTTTTCCAGATGAAATCCTCGAGGTCTTTGTCATTGCGTGTGACTACAGCGTGGGCTGGTACTCTCTGCAGGTTACACCTTTCATAATCGTCCAGAGGTGCTCTGGTGTTATCCAAGCACAGCAGCTCGTAATTTTGCTTTTCGGCGTCTGCAGAACAAACAAGCAGCAGCCAAGTTGATCAGTCATTGCCAGTTAATATACTTTACAAATCACAGATATCAAACATGACACTAACCAGGTACAGTGAGATGCTTAATGAAAGCCACATCTCCGCCACCTTCCTTCAGGCACCTGCACAGCAAATCTAAGTGTTTAAAAACACTCCAGGACCAACATAAGGAGAATAAAAAAGCAAAATAATAATAAAATTAAAAAAAATCACTTACCTGAAAGCACCGTCATAGTTATAGAAAGGGTTACTGTTAGTCTTGCTGCAGTCATTGTTACACAGTTGACAAAGTTTGGAGTTCTGTGCAGCTCCAGGAGCACAGCTGCCCCCAAAGAATTCACCGACAGCTGAAAAAGAACAGCAGATATTTGTGTTTCAGTAGGAATTTATTTTTCACATTTCAAAGAAAAATTGGAAACTGTAGCCTACTGAAAACATCTTCTTAGTTTTTTTCCTTTCAGCTTGTCCCTTATTTAGGGTTTGCCACAGCAAATCAACGTTTTGATTCCCTCTGTCCATCTCCAACTACCTCCATGTCCTCCCTCACTGCATCCATCAATCTCCTCTTTGTCTCCTACCTGGTAGCTCCATCTCTAGGATCATTCTTCTACCAGTGTATCCACTGTCCCTCCTCTGAACATGTCCAAACCATCTCAATCTGTCTTCTCTAGCTTTTTCTCCAAACCTTCATGTCTGTGTTGTCCCTCCAATGACCTCATTCCTGATCCTGTCCATCCTAGTTACCTTTAGAGAAAACCTCTGCATTTTCATTTCCTCCGCCTCCAGCTCTGTCTCTTCTCTACCCATTCCTAGTGTCTCTAATCCAGTGCTTCTCAATTATTTTCTGTTATGCCCAAAACACATTCAGCTTCTGTAAAGTTGATTGTGAATAAGTCAAAATGTCCACTACAGGAGGCAGTTGACTTACCATCTACCAAGGCCTTGTTGTCACTGCCTTGCCACTGTAAATAACCCTTAGCCAGCAGCGTTCCAATGGGAATGTTCCATCCAGCGGACTTATCCAACCCGGTGTGACAAGATTTCTTCCCCTTGAGGTCACTCAGCTTGAACCCAGTGCCCTTCTTGACCACCGCCACAGCATAGTAACACGTTTCCGAAGCTAGATGTACAGACAAAAGGTAATTAATATCAGAAATAGTATCAGTTTATCAAAATTCTCTGAGGACATTTCTGTAAAGACAAAGACAGGGAGATGTACCGGATCTATACTTCTCAGCAATGATGGGATGCAGTTGGTAATTGTCCAGCCCAGCAAGGTATATCTCTCCACCGTCCAAGGTGATGGCATGTGCCTGGGATTCCTGTCATTGCAAAGCACATGAACTACCTCAAATCTACAGACACAAACTCAGGATAAAAACTGTAATTTATTCCACTCAAACTCAATAGCTTTTAGTCGAGTAAAAAATGTGATGTAGGCAAGTGGGTACATGTTTTTTTCATGCCAAATTACTTTAATTACTTTATTACTTTAATGTATGTATCGATGTACTTTTAAATATTGTTTTCAACTTTACGCCTTTGATTTACGTTTGTGATTGTACTCACCCTAATTGCAGTCATACATTCCTCGTGGGTGTTTTTTTTCACACAGTCGAGATCTGAAGTCATCTTCAGAACGTCACACTTTGCGTACTCCAGATCTGAGGTGACGCACCATTTTATCTTGCGGGCATTCACCAACGCCGTAACTACACAGGTGCAGGGACGGAAATAAGTAATCACAGTCATCATGTTGTAGCCACAAAACACAGATCAACTGTATAATGCTGATAGGGAAACATTGCAAAATCATTGAAAAAAACAAAAAAACAAAAAAATAGGAATGTCATTTTCTTACCAAGGCATCCGAGCAGCGCTGCAGTGAAAAGAGACTTCATCTTGGAGTCTGAGATTCAGCAGAGCAGTGACAGAGTGCAGGCTCTGGCTTTTATATTGAGGACTGTGTACTTTTGTGAGCAAGGGAACAGCGAGAGCAAGTCAGACTGCTCATGTCCTAACAGCCCACCCCCGGCCCTCCCCTGTCTCAGGTCAGGAGATCATTTTTGTAATAGTGGATTTTTCAGCCTTATGAAAACGCAGACAAAGTTGCTTTACCTAATTTACTCATCTGGCGATTTTAAACATGGGTGTTGCAACCGCTGGAGTTGTAACACATAATGTAGCTTTGTAGAGTTTGTGGATTTTGATTAGTTTCTGAACTCTGAACATAGCATTGTCTCTAACTCACATAGCTTCCAGTGGTGTCACCACCAACAGGAAGGCTCACGATATGGTGCGGTGTGATTTAGGTTGCAATTGTGGAGACTGCTGTCCCTGAGATCTTAAGTGGATGAAGATAAATGAATGAATGAATTCACTTTACGCTTGGTTATGCTAGCTGTTGGTATTTAACATTTGTATTGACTGTGTATTACAGGTGTGATAAGCAACTTGATTGGTGCAATGATTTTATTCTTTACTCGCTGTAAAATGTGACTTTTTAATGAAACATCAACCAAGTTGTTCGTAGAATTCTTACCCAATAATAACAACACAAGATAACCAGAATTTTGGGTCAAGACTTACCACAGTATCAGGTAAACACATTTTTGTGCAAGACATGTTTACCACTGTTAGTATTGGCCGTTACCATATGTTTCAAAGTGAGGCCCTGGGGCCAGATTTGGCACCACTGTCACCAAATATTGGGGTCGGGAGGGTTCCAGGTTGGAATCCACCAATTACTGAACATGGCACTGTCTCAGTGGACCTGTTGCCCGGGTCCTGAAAGCTGTAAAAGAGTAAACAGTTGGTATTCCTTTGTGTGCAGTGGTGTGGATCACAATATCTCAATGACAAGAAGCTTGCTTTCCTTTCCTTCCTTTCAATATTTCTTTTGAAAACTGCAGCAGCTAAAAAATAAAAATCTTATAACTATATATCTATGCAAAACAAACACAAGAACAAAGTCCAGTCTTTGTAATCACTTTGGTCTCATTTGGTGATGGGGTCCTTCCATCATCCACAATCCAACTTCTTGTTAACTATGAGTATGATTGTTTCTGGTGATATTGTCCAGTTGATGGACTGGTGACCTGTCCAGGACTGTGTTGTAGTAGATGGAGAAGCCAATCTTAGAATAAGTACAGAATGACAGCTGGAGCAAAGCGCCACCAGCTCATAAATATGGGATGTCTTGTTAGCTTCTTCACATGCCTTTGTTGAATTCGTACAATACCATTACATATCACAGAAGACAACTAACAAAAAAAATAGTCTCTCTAAGGCACGCATGTTCAAACTTGTTGACTTGTAGGCCACAATTGGTCCTAAAATTGGTCAAGGGGGCGGTGTCCAGAACAGAGAGATGTATAGTTCGCTCAAACTAAGATGAATAGCAAGTAAAAGTCATGTTTAAACCTAAAGTCTTACATTTATGAAACTCTTTGTGATGTAAGCCACTGGGGAAACACATTATTGCAAGGAAATGCAAAAGTATAATGATAATATGAATAAATTATGTAATTTAGAAAAGTCCGCGGCCGCATTAAAAGGCTCAACGGGCTACCTCCAGCCCCCGAGCCTTAATTTGCCCATGTCTGCTCTAAAGAAGTGCAAATTGGTTTAATCGAGCATCGGTTTTGACCTGACTTAAGGACAATTCCTAAAATGATCTGATGGACAATGTTTAGACTTGGACAGCATCTGTCTAAAAATAGTTATTGTAACATTTAGAGTTTGTCTCAAATTGATTTGTGCTGTCTGAAGGTATTCCTTGTTCATTCCTTAAACAAATAAAGGAGACCATCCACAGCCTCCCACAATTTCTCTCAAACACTTCTTTTTGCCTCAACTCTAAGCAGACATCTCCTATCATTTTGCCCCAAAAACCTTTTTGGAAATAACTAGATAAGGATCGATGTTTCCTCAGATGTTACACAACTATTGCAAAGGATCAGAGGTTTAAATGTGGCAGATGACTTATTAACTTTTGATTGATTTCTTTCTGAGAACTGATGGACGGGGCCAAAAGTCACAGGGTCAACATCCTTCTTACTCAACCAATATCTAATCAAACACACCAGATCTGGGACCAGATCAGAGGGAGCCAATGCCCTGGTTTCATCATTTATCAATAAGACATTTAGGGTTACCAAATACACGTCTGATGTTGATGATGATCCTAACCCTAATCCTAAATCCTTGTTGTTTGCATGCAGTTAATTTGGGTAGGAAGATTTTATAGTATATTTATTTCAGAACACCAGAAATTTACTTTTAATAAGGGTCATTTATCTGCCACAACTTAACGACCTGTCCGTGAAAATAGTACAAGACATTTAGCCGGTTCGTAGCGCAAAAAAAGGGTTGGGGAACACTGCCTTAACATACCTAATAAAAATTTGGCTTGACTTTGTCCTCAGCTGGACCTTCCTCTTAGACATTTTGTTTTAATATGTCCACAGAAACAAACATGCACAGCGTGGTGTGTAGAAATCAGCAGAGTCTGCACGTTGAAACACACTCAGTCACCTCATGTGTTTGTACAGCTGTGTGTCCTTTGCTTTCAACTCTGACCATTGCTCTTTACAGACACTGCAATTCTTGTGCACTGATATGGGTACGCTATGACATAATATATCATCAATCATATATCATTGCAGAATGTATGTAAAAATTTAATGTGTACAAAATATTTACTGGCAGTGGTGGCCTAGTGGTTAAGGAGGCGGACTTGGGTAAAGGTCCCCGGTTCGAATCCACCAGCTGCCAGGTTGCCACTGAGGTGCTCTGAGCATAGCACCGTCCCAACCCACATCACGTCTTGTGGGCTCACCACCCACAATATGGTGCAATGTGATTTTGGGTTGCGCCAGCTGCCCCTGCGACCCGGCAATGGACAAGCAGAAGAAGATGAATGAATGAATGAAAAAATATTTACTTTGCATACAGAAACATAGTTTACATATACACATAAATATATGTATAAATAAAGATATTATATATATATATATATAGATATATATATATGCATACATATGTTTATATTTATGTATGTATGTTGTATAAATATATAACTATATGCATACATACATAAATGTATATATATACATACATACATAGATACATACACATATTGATATATGTATACTGTATGTATCTATGTATGTATATACACTTATATATATATATATATATACATATATACCGTATATAGAGAGACCAGATAAGACTAAACATTTGCATGGCACGGTAAACATGTATAGACATACATTTTATATGTGCATATACACACGTACACATGGTCTTTATTCTGTTTCTGTATGCAAAGTAACTTTTATCTAACTTCCAGAAGGAAATGGTTTGTTCAAAAATGCTATGTTAGAATTTCTAACGCAGCAAAAAATAATTGGAATTGTTTTACCAATAATTCTGTCCTCAACATCATCCTTCTTGTTTGTAACTGGTTGATGTTATAAGGCATCATGTGATGCAACAACATGCTAAGAAAATGCAGTAATAAAAAACCCAGAAACATTTCTACCTTGGTTTAGGTGATTATATTTTAACATGAGCATATTCTCTTGTCAGCAAATTTATAAAAAAAGAAAAAAAAATGAATACATTTTATCAGCAGTCTTTCTGAGCCATCACTATACAGCAGGTCTGACAGAGAAGACCAATGTTCATTCATTCTTCTTCACGGTATCAAAAAGTTGAAGTCCATAAACTGTCTACAGTTCTCTAATAGAAACATGGATAAAAATGTGCAGATCAGCTGAAATTCTCAGACCTACACGATGTGTCATGGACACTTTTTCAACTGTATGGTTGTTTGTTATCTACACACATATTTCCTTAAGGCCCTGTCTTTCCTAACAATTGTGACTGCAGAAACAATGACTGAACTTCCTGTTCCCAGATATAGGAAGAGACCGCAAGAGCTAGAAAATATATTCTTAACATTTAAAGTTATTTCTGGGCTGTTTTTATACAACTCTCTGGTGCTTTGGGGGCTACGAGGGGGAAGTTTCAATAGAAAACGTTATATAATACTATATAATATCATACAGTATGATATTATACCATGATGAATGTCAGTTATCAGACCACACATCAGAGAGAGCACATATCAACATACTCGAGTGTTTTGTATCTGTAACATCTTACTGCATTAAGGCAGAACTTTACAAAACAATCAGACTGACAATACACTTTTCCAAATAGTTGAATGGCAAAGGTTGTGGTCCATCCACCCTGGAGTTGTCTTACAAAAATTGGTCTATTCCAGCAGAAAGAATAGGGTGAGTGTATCAGGACCAAAAATTATTTATCCAGATCATTGGTGTAAAGGTGAGGTTTACCAAAGAAACACAAAAAAAGAAAAAAAAAAGTCAGAGAGTCTGAGCAACGGCTAGTTCCTTTCCTGCACAAAGACAGTCTCCTGAGGACAAAGCCCTGCCTCTTGAAGTGTGATGTCATAGTCCAAGTGAGCGAGCTTTCTTCTGGGAAAGTTGGTGACGAGTTCGAAACGTTCATTAGGGTAACCCTTGGACTGGACGTGTCTTACCAATGCCTTAAAAAAAACAACAAAAAAAAAAACAAGAAAAACAGTGTGTCAAATTAATATGACATATTATGGTAGTCAATAAATGGGTGAAGACATTTGTTTCTATTTGCAAGCAACAAAGAACACCCTCCACACCTTCTCTTCACTATTCTCTATAACAGGTGTCTCAAACTTGCGGCCTGTGGGCCATTTGCGGCCCATGTAATGATATTTTGTGGCCCCTGCCTTGATATGAAAGTTAATGTTAGTGCAGCATGCACAGTTAATTTGGATAGAAAGATTATATAGGTAGGAAATTATTTCAGCACACTGGAAATTTAATTGAATTAAGGGTATTTATCTTCCACAATATACAACTAGTTTGTGAAAATAGTACGAGACATTTAACCGGTCCCCGACAGGACCATCTCTGTAAATGTCCTTTCACAGATTGATGTATAACACTCTGCTTCACCAATAAATATATGGTAAGTTTTTATATTTTAAAAATTTTCCCTCCACATTTCTTTGGTAAATCCTATAGTTCTCAAAACCATGGTCCTCAGACTTCTTCAAGTTCTGATTTTTTTTTTTTCTACTCATCTGCAGTGTGGTTTTACAAAGAATATTTGAGACCCTTGCTCTACACCGTCTTCTACAAGACACAAGAGGTATTTTTGTCTTTGGGGACAACCTTAGCCAAACGGGTGTCAAACAATGAAAACAATCTTTAAAGACATTGTTCAGGTGTGTACTCACTAATAGTTTTGCTTTAGAAGACATGGAAACTTGCTCTCTTTGACCATCTGGATAACGCAGCATTAACCTGGCCTTGGGACCTGTGCAGGAAAACAAAGAACAATAGAAAGAAAATCAGCGATAAAGTCATCATTAAATTTTAGTAATAAATAGTGACTATACCTTTTTTTTTTTTTTTAAACTGTATTATAAATATGTCCCAACGAGTGTGGGCATAAAAATAGACAACGGCTTATAATGGATCTTTTTTAAGGGTTAATGAATTAAAGACAAATGTATTGTCACACAGATATGGTGTTTTATCCTAAATAATAATTCTACTTGGATCAAATTGACAATAATTCTAGTACCATTGTCATCTGGAAAGTCTAGATCTGAGCTGTTGTTGTTGGTTGTCTTTGCAGGTCCACTGTTCTCCGAACAGTGGTTCCCCCCAGAACCAGAGTCCGGCTGAGGATGACTGGAAACAGCAGTAGGTGTAGCAGCTGCAGTACACACAGTGGGCTCTAGGTGGTTCTTTTTGCTCTCTTCTTTTTTGTGAGTATGGTTGTTTTCCTTGTATGGTGATTTTCTGTGAGAAGAGGTCGAACTGTCCGGGTGGGGGCGCTGCTGTGTCGTAGCAGAGGCACCTGACGCCACCGCCACGTGTTTGCTGGATGAACTTTTTGCATCTTCGTATGACGCCGGTGTTTCACTGTCTGAGCCATCAACAGAGATGGGACCCTCGCTGTCAGAGAAAGGCTCCGCTTCCGATTCCTCGTCCGATCGAGGGGAATCAGGAATGTCTGGGACATTTGAGGACACGTAGTGAGTTTCCTGTAAAGAGGCTCTGATTGCTGCCTCTAACTGGCTGTCTTCACTGGCATCAATCAAACTCTCCTACAAAATAGGAAAAGACAGGATGTTGTGTGAAAAAAAATAAGAAACATGCAACACATCATCAAAACCTAGACTAACATTTCGCAAAAAAGTGAACCTACAGAGCGAGCCCGTTTAGCAGGAGGTGCCTGGCAGTTTGGCCCATCCAGTTGACCATGTTCTGCCAAGAAGCCACTCGCCTGCTCCAGGAACGAAGTCACATCCAACTGGTTCCACTCCACCATTTTCTGACCTAGGAAATTCCAATGATCATGATTTGTTAACAGGTGAAAATGAGTTGGAGCGAACATGCATGGGTAAACTCTTTCCATCTCCCCCTGTCCTCTGTATTGTCAACTCTGACTCCAACTACTTCCATGTCCTTTCTCACTGCATCCATCAATCTCCTCTTCATCTCCTACCTGGTATCTCCATCTCTAGGATCATTCTTCTACTAATATAACCACTGTCCCTCCTCTGAACATGTCCAGACATATTAATCTAGTTTCTCAAACTTTTTCTCCAAACCTTCCTTAAATAATAATAATGATATAATAATAATAATATGAATAAATTATTTAATTCTGAGGTTTGAAGGTTAGCAGGCCGCATTTAAAAAACTTAAAAACATTCAAAAAACTTTTTGCCAATGCCTGCTCTAGGACCTGTTCTTGAGAATGACCAAACCAAACCGTACATCCCATAATCCCATATACTAATACACTGTCATACTGTTAGGATACATGAAGGACATATTAAGAAGTCTGAGTTAAACACATTTTAAAAAGGTAGAGGCTTTGCATATTGATTCCATTGTTTGAGTCACATCGTTGAGTTAGCAGTCAACTTGCCAAAACCACACAGACTATTCACTCACCTGTGCGAGGGTCCAGGATTGAAATGTAGGGAAATTTGTTCAGTTTATAAAACTGGATGTACCTTTGTCCTTCTTCACTGTCATGATACACCTGTAAGGAAAAAAAAAATCAAAAATTCAACAAAAAAATCCGGTGTTTTAAAATTTGACTGTCATGATTTAGAATCCTGACTTCAAAATGTTGTTTCTTGGATGTATTATCTCCCTCCTTCAAAATGTTGAGGGAGCGGCATTTTTATTGCTTATTATTATGAATCAAATCAGTTTGGATAGTATTATTCATTCTAGAGATGATGTATTACACAAAAAACTAACTAAATCACAATTCCAGGTCTGGAACGTGACACTGGGTTTCATTGCACACCTGCCAGAATATGAAGTGTTCTCTGATAATAGTTTTCACTGCATCGTTGCTCCACACGTCCCTGTTCAGACACTGGCAGGCAAAGTCCTGAACATTCTGAATGTTGATCATGAGCCACTTGTTCTCAAGCTGACCACAGTCTTTTGCCTGTAAACACATGAAAATGACAGGGAAAATTAAAGTTTATAAAAGAGGTGACACATGGTGTTCCAAAAAAGCCAAAATAGTTTTTTGACAGAGCCAATGATTTTATTGCTCCATGAACTACATTATCATAAGAAGGTAATAGTGAAAAGAAATCTGCAACTCTTGCATAAGTAGCTGCCACCAATGTATGTAGAACAGCAGGAGAAATTTTGGCAAATCACAGCAGGTGTTGGACTAAAGAGAATCTCAGCATATTTAACTCCTCCACCTCCAGCTCTGCCTCCTGTCCATTCCTAGTGTCTCTCATCCATCCATCATAGCTGGTCTCACAACCGTCCTGTAAACCTTTTCCCTTCACCTTCTTCTATTACAGATCAATCCTGACTCTTTTCTCCAGTTGTACCATCCTGTACTCTATTCTTCTCCTCCCTTCCACAGTCTCCTCTCCTAAGTATCTAAACTCCTCCACATTCTCCACCTCTGCTCCTTGTAACCTAACCATTCCACTGTTCTCCTTTTTATTTACTCATATACCTTGTCTTGCTACAACTGGCCTTCATTCCTTTTCTCATCTAGTGCAAACCTCTACCTCTCCTTTTTCTTCTAAACATATATCTTCTCTTAATATATTGTAGGTTTGTCTATTTTAATTTACTGATGTTTTTTGTTATTTCTACTCATCTGCAGTATGTATGTACAGAATTTGTGTGGACTGTTTTCTTTTGTATTGAAAATTGATAGCTCTTGCAGCCCTTTGGTGATAGGACAGTGTGAGGCAGTGGCACCTCAACTTATTTGTGTTTGAGACCCCTGGTCTACAGCACGTTTTGCTTATTGTTTCGGTAATGAAAACAAAATCCATTCTGTTGTGTTGTATTATGTTGGGACAACAGCTCGAATTCACATTAGGCTATAACCCATAGCCTCTAGCTTTTACTCTCTCCCTATCTAAAATTTCACAAAAAGTTGATGAACAGTGCATGGTGGTTTAATGTGTCCAGCTAGTGACCCCTTACCGTCTCAAAGCTGCCTTTGTGCATGAGCTCTATGGGGGGACGGAAAAGGTCTGCCAGGGTGCTGAGTTTCTTATCCACTGCTCCACCGTTACGGAGCTCCTGTTCCTGGCGAACTTAAAAAAAAAAAAAAACAGAAACAAAAAAAGACTTTATTGTAAGTACCTTGTCCTCCACAGTACTGCTGTAGTAGTTAATCAGGTACACACTTGGAGATAGATGGTCCTAAATTTGCTTTGTTAGACCTTACTCACTTGTTTCTGTTTGGAAGTCTCGAAAACCATCAAATATCGATCGTGCAGGTCTCCTCCGCTTTGGCACTGAATGGGTTACACAATAAAATGTACACATATTACTGGATGGACAGTATTACGCAGAGGAAGAATGATACTATTACTTCGAAACTAAAAATATGGTGAAAAATATTGTTGTGTAAAGAACAGCAAGTATAAGTCCAATACCTCCAAACAATGGTTCTGGTTCTACCAATATGTCCTGCTTCTGTGGAATGGGTGCTCGTACTTCACTACAAAAGGTTCAAAACACTAGTGTTATTGGTCTAGATGATATTCAAGTAAAACCAGAAATAAATACCATTCTTGCTTTGATTTCTCCATGTCTCGAACTTTTAAAAAAAATAAAAAATATATATATAAAAAAATGGAACTTACTCTGAAGGTGGAACTCTGCTACTCGAAGCTGCCGAACTGGAGCTGGTGCTCGGCTCTTCTGAAAGACCGCCCCCATCCAGAAACATGGTCACTGCCATCTCTAAGTTATTGTTGCATGCTTCCAACATGTGTTTTCCTACACTTTCTGAGGCTCCTGAAAAAAGTTAAGGAAAGAAAGAGTTCACATTTAGAAAACAAAAATGAAAAAAATATATACAGTATGGCAAGTTTCTATTTTTAGTGTTCTGAAATATTTTCCTAAGTATAAAATCTTCTTACCTGAATTAACAGTGCATGGGCACAACAAGGAGCAGCAAGTGCTTTTTAAGGCTTCCTAATAAAACTATTTATATTGGTTTTCACATATTATATTTAACGATATGTTCATCTATACCTTTAGTCTTGTTCACATTACATTAATAAACATATATAGTTGACGGAAATTCGACCCACTTGCAGGGACTTCAGACACTGAAAAATCACATTTATTCTGAGTAAACAGCATCCCCTAGAGATAAATTGTGATTAAGTCTATTCCGTCTATCGAAATTGTAAATTATTTATTTACACGCCGCGTTTTTTTATTAACACTTACTTGCGGAGAAAAAAAAGAGTATAATGAAAAAGTTGCATGTAACGTTTGTGTTTTAAATTGCAGAGTACTGGTTGCCTACGACGCTGGCTCTCCGTTCGTACTGCGCATGTGCGTTTCACTTTCCAACTCGAATAGAATCAGCCCAGCGTCGGGAGTATTCTGTTTTATTCCATAAATAACATAAAACCGAAATAAAAAACCTACACTTTTAATAGAACTGTTCATTCTCCTAAGGGCATTTCACCGAACGCGGCGGTGTGTGTTCGTGAGAGCGTGGTTGAGACCACAGTAAGAGTGGAGCTGACAGAGAGACAACATGAAGCCTGGCTGCTGATGAAGAAGGGAAATGTTCTCAGTTGGCGTCCATTGCACATTATCCCACAACCAGGCAGTGCAGGGGAAACACGAGCAACTTCAAGAGAACTAAATAGTGTGTTTATTTCGCACATCAAGATACCAGATACTGAAGTTGCTTTTTGCATTACATTGCAAGCCGATAGGTTGTGATAACATCTCCGAGTTTTTGCCTTGAGTTGAGCACACTGCTGGATCTGTTTTTTCCCCTCATTGACAGCGCAGTGGCCAGAGCAACACTAAACGAGCGTTAACTCATCTACGCACTCATCTAGTGTTATTTTAACGAAACTGAAACGTTCCCACTGGACACCCCAAACAATTCCAACGCATTCCATGCAGAAATATCTTTTAGTTTTACCTGTTATCGCCGTGAATTGTTGTATTAACCCGTTCATGACCGGAGCTGAGCTGTCTCCGAGCGCCGCCATCTTACCGCCACAAACAACAACATAAATGTGACGCGTGCGCTGTGAGCACCTTTTCGTCGGGCCTGGCTACGCGCGAGTCCCATACGTCACCTACGTCACTAGAGCGCGATGATATATGGGTAATATAGTTCAATATCTTCAGAATAAAGTTAACCATAAGTTTGAAAGCCATAATACATTGTTTCAAACGATTTGAAAAATTAAATAGTAATATGAAAATATTTGAACTACGGTTTAAATAGTAAATTGTTCCAATATAATAGTTTAACAGTATAATAGTTTTTTACTCAGTGATAATTTGTGTGATAGAAAAGTCAGCTGTAAAGGGAAAAGTTTACAGGATAATTGTGAGACCAGCCATGATGCATGGTTTAGAGCAGACCTGGTAAAAGTAAGGCCCGGGGGGTGGATGCGGCCCGTTTGGTGGTTGAATCTGTCCCATCCAACTTGTCCAAATTATACTTTACATTTATAATATCGTTATCCTTCTGCCTTTTCCCTGCATTTCCCCAATAGATAGTCTCAAAGACACTAAAAGCATTTGGACATTTTGCCTTTTTGTTCAATACTTTACTCATACTTTATCTTACTTCCCGCAAATACTCAATCTTTCTGATTTTCGTCCAACCCATGAGTCTAATTTTAGTACCACCTGTGGCCCGCAAGTCAATATAATTGCCCAGTCCTGGTTTAGAGAAACCAGGAATAGGCAGAAAACAGGAGACAGAGCTGGAGGTGGAGGAGTAAAGATATCCTGTAAGAATTACCAAGATTCACAGTAACAGTCATTCAAACACATTCTCAAATAGTGTCATTTTATTGTTATTTGCATAATACATTCATTTTCAAACAGCATCAACCAAGTCCATAATCTAACTCCAACAATTGAAATAACAAAAGGCTAAAGCAATGAACTGCAAATAAGATGCTCATTCACAGCCCAAAAACTACAGCATTATACATTGATCGATTGTGCTGCTGGTCACAAACAAAAGGAAAATTATATCCGTCAGTTAAGGTATATGACTATCTGCCCTGCCCTTATCTGCAGTGCACTCAATGCTCAGTTCAACCGGCCATTTGTAAAGATGTTAAACCCAATTTAAAAAAAAAATGTTGTTCTTAGATGTTTCTTCATTTTGTTCCTTATTTTAACTTTTCCTATGTTGTGAGCTCATTGCCGTTGCATGGAATAAAGTTCAACTTTAATAGCAGTAAAAAAAAAAATCTACTTCATTATAGACATCTATAATACAAACAAGAAGTTTGCTTATTTACAAAACAAACTTGACATTTACACATCTCTTCAAATGTGTTACCCATCTTTAAGCTTATATGTGATATGATATGTAAGAGATTTATGCAAAAAGATACATATATATTTTTTTAATCTTGGGACCTGAATTCTGAGGCTACTGTGACATGAATGTGACTGTTCAGTTCTGGGGTGGGAAGCTAAAACAAGCATTCTTAATATGTATTCATGGCAACGCATGGTTGATATGAACTGCTGGAGTTTGATCAGCTCATGGCGCGGAAAGGATATTTTATTTCATTCAGACAAGTTGCTGGATTTGCACAGTTCTAAATATTAAGATTATTTTAAGATTATTGTTAACTGATTCAGGGTGCAGAAAAAATACACATCAGAAGTTGAAGCAGAAAGACTATTGTGTTTGTGGAAATCATTTAGGCTGTTGTGGAAATCATAATTAGTAAGTTAAGAAAATACCAGTCCAGTTTCACTATAATTCATTATTATACAGTAGTACCGCTGACTATAAGTTCCAATCATTATGCAATATTCTGAATCACCTGGATTACCCTTTTTTCTCCTTAACACGTTATAACTAGTAGGTTAAAAGAAAAAAAACATATGTATTTTCCAAAAGTTAAGTGCACTGTTATGCATGTGTCAACAAATATGTAGTCAAATAAAATTAAACAATATCTTCAGTAGACATTGTTTCAGATCTGGAGATTTATAATTCACGTACCAGATTATTTAGTTAAATTATTTAATTAAAAATTAAAACTGCAAATCACAACAATGTTGTACAACTATCCCATCACTTGTTGTTGACATGTTTCTTTCAGAGAAGAGATCATGTATCTTATTAAGTCTGTATCTTGCAATGGCTGCATGTTTATTTCAGAATGGGTTTTGCAGTAGCTGATATTTATAAGCAGATTGGAAGCGTGTTAATGCATTCAGTCTGTTGTAGCACTGTAGAGATTGGACTATGCCAGAATCAAAAAGGGTTTAGTTGTCAGCAACTGGACTTCATCTTGGAGTTGAAAGACATTTCATCCCTTAACTGAGGAACTTCATCAGGTTCTGGTTGAGGGAATGACATGATAAAAAAATGACACTAATTTCCTACTTTGCTGATGGGCACCAGGAAGATGAGACTTACAGCGTCCTACATGCAAACCAATAAAACTACAATAAGTTCAGAGCAAAAATGACAACATTGGGCACCGGCTACTTCAACAGTTCATATCCAACTCAATAAATAAGTAAGCCCCTGTACAATAGTGCAGATGAGCAGGGTATGAATGAGAGCTTTCATGCATGCCATGTTAAGAAAACCAAATATGACTTTATTTTGGAGGTGTTCCTTTTTTGAATTTGAGATTCAGTGACCGAAATGAAGGGAATAGCGAGACTCAAGGGAGAACACTGTGAAGTTTGCATGTGAGTTGAATACTGCAGTTTAAAAGCGGATGAAGGTAGCATCAATCTGGCGTACACTGGGAAGAGCCAACATGATCTTTCGTCGGTATTGCGGGTCCTTCTGTAGCGGGTTCCTTTCAAGATAGACCGTCTCCAAAGACTTGGCATTCTTCAGCTCATCCAGGTCTGACCAGTTGTCTATCTGATTATCGTTCATCTGAGTAGACATTGGCAGGGCAAACAAAAAGGGGACAGTGTTAGATTTTAATGTGGCTTTTTTTTTTAATCTTGGGCTTTTTAGCTTCTTTTAAACATGTCTAAACTGACTACAACATACACATTTTCAGCAAACATATTTTATATTTTCAGATTAATACCCTTTAGATAAATACCCTTTAATAAAATAACATTTTCAGGGTGTTCTGAAATATTTTCCTACCAATAAAATCTTCCTACCCAAATTGACTGTGCATGGGCAAAAGAAGGATTTCATCAGGGCACAAGTTCTTTTGTTGATATGGGTCTGGATTAAGTGTAAGTAATAGCCAGATGGGGCCAAAAGGGAAACATTATTTCTCTGCGGCCCAGCACTAATTCACCCACGGAGTGGTCGCGGTCCCTGCCCCATTGGTTGGGGATCACTGATTTGTGCAGTTGCATTGGAATAAGCACAAGAAGCACAAGTAGAGGGAATCATTAATGATTCAGTATGCATACTCTCCACTGCTAATGACTACAGCATACTGTTTACCACTTAGCTGAGCCTTACAAAGGGCGGATGTGCTGCTGAGAATTAACATTAATGCAGGATACTGACCCAGAACTCCTGCAGTTCTGTTAAGTGGCTGATGTTCTCTATTCTCTTTATTCGATTGGCTGCAATGTCCAGGGTTGTCAACTTTTTCTGAAAGAAGAAAAGAGTTAAAAGTGTAAGGAGTGTAAATGTTTAATGCCTGCACAGAATCCAGTAGAAATGTGCAGCTGATTTTGGATTGGACTTACGTTGTTCTCCAAGCCCTCTATAATCTCAATGCCGTTGTGGCTCAGATAGAGCTCTCTCAAGTTAACAAGGTTCTGAAGACCTTCCATTTTAGTAATACGATTACTCTGAAGGAAATACATGGAAAATACATTAAGCACCAAGGGAAAAAAACATTATTTCTACATGAAGTTAAATGTAGAGAGTGCTAAAAAAAACTGAAGTGAATACCTGAATACTTAACACTGTCAGGTTGTGCAAACCATCCAGATTCTGCAGTTTGGTTATTTTATTAGTACCAAGAAACAGACTTTGCAGTGATGAGAGCGTATCCAGGTTTTCTATGACCTGTAAATTTTTCAAAAATGTTTCATCTCTTTTTGTATAACAGGGATTAAAGTTCACAAAATACTTATGTAAATTGTGAAATGAATCTTACCCGGATGCGATTGGAGCCCAGCTCCAGCATCTCCAAGACTGTAAAGTGATCCACATTGCCAATGGTTGTTATTTTATTATGAAGCAGAAAAAGCTTTTTGAGCTGAGTCAACTTCTCCAAACCCTCCATCTTCCTCAGAATGTTAAAGGACACGTCAAGCTGCCTGTGGGACAGACACACAGCAAATTGCTCAACAACACTTTGAAATTACACAGCATTTTTTTATGAAATACTATTATATGGGTATAAAATATATTAAATCTTAGACTTACTCCAATTCCGTGAGGTTGTGAAGGTTCTCCAGTTTGCGGATCTGATTGTCATAAAGATCTAGTTCTCGAAGAGAGTTCAAGCTATCAAGGTTTTCTATCTTTTTGATGAGGTTTTGTCGTAACGACAGTGTCTACATATAAGAAATGGGAAAAAAAAATTTGATCAACATAAAAAATATAGATACTTTACACACACATTGCATATTGAGGACACATACTTTGGCTTTTTGTAGAACCTCCAATCCCTCAATCTTTCCAATGCGACAGTGAACAAGATCGACATCCTTAAATGAATAAGAGACGGCATGAAATCACATCTTTTTTACAACCGACAGCTTTTCTATGTGATAATTCCTCCATTTATGTTCTTACCTCTTCCTCTGGATCCAGTGTTATGGTATCCATGTCTACGGGAGACTCTTCTTTACCTTTAAATACAAAGATTCAATTTTTTATCTTTTGTAACATCAAAAATCTCTGCATCTTCTCTTCCCTTCAGCTTGTCCCTTTTTTTCAGGGGTCGCCAGAGCAAGTCAACAATTTCCATCTCCCCCTGTCCTCTGTATCTTCTACTCTAACTACCTTCGCCTTCTACCTGGTAGCTCCACCTCTAGGATCATTCTTCTACCACTGTATCCATTGTACCTCCTCTGAACATCTCCAAACCATCTTAATCTAGTTTCTCTAGATTTTTCTCCAAAACTTTCTGTCTGTGTTGTCCCTCGAATCATTCCTGCTCAAGTCAATTCTTGTCTCTCCTCAAGTGAATCTCAGCATCTTTTTTTGTTGTCTTACATCCTTAATTTGGCCAATGTTTTATGTTGGTTGCCCTTCTTGACACAACCCTCACCATTTATCCGGGCTTGGGTTGTGATAATTTTATTTAATTTTTTTATTCCTCAAATTACTCCTATGTTGGAGTATTACAAATAAGAGAATCATTGGTCCAGTGTTGGCTTTGGTCAGGTCATATTAGTAGATTAGTAGCTGAAGTAGAATAGTCAGGCTGCTGTGGCTCTTATAAGCACTTACTTGTGGTCGCAGGCTGATTTGTATCTACATCACCATTAATACTCCTCCTCCGGGTCTCATCATCACCAGACTCCTCCGACTCACCCCTCCTGTCCACTGCACGGAAATCATATTAAACATTTTATTTGAATAGTAAAGACAATCTGTTACTTGTCATTAGGCAAAATACAGAGACATGATAGTCTATACCACAGGTGTCAAAATCTGGCCCACAAGATGACATCAAATGAGTACTAGAGTTGGCCCAGAAGTATGAAGCCTCTACAACAGAGGTCTCAAACTCGCGGCCCGTGGAACGATATTTTGTGGCCCCCACCTTGATGTGAAAGTTGAATTTATAATATTTTAAAGATTTCTTCTCCACATTTTATGCTAAATCCTATAGTTCTCAAAACCCTGATCCACAGTCTCCTTCTTGTTCAGCGTTGGATTACACAGAACCTGTGGGAACTTTTTAAATAATTTTTTTTCTTTTGCATTTAACACTGAGAGCTAAAGCGGCTCATTGGTGAAATGATAGCATGAGTGTTGGCCCTCAACCTATTTGAGTTTGAGATCCCTGCTTTACATTGTCTTGGAATTTGTTACATTAATAATGCATGCTTTTTGTTATAGCACATACATTTTGTTCTGTAAAAGAAAGATTTTTGTTAAAAATGATCTGGAAAGACTACAAAGGGACCGATTAAGAAAGAAACACCACTGTTGCGTGAATCATTTCTATTATAATTATTCACAAGTTGATTCTAATAAGCTTTGGCTGTTCCAGATTCAGTGAGACCACATGAAAAAAAAAATTTCATATCTGGAGAAAATGGAAAACATTCACATTTACAGTTACGTTCATAAAAGCACAGTTGTTACTTATTATTAAAGGATTAATGGTAACTAAAGAAGCGACGTGTAGATAATATTCACTTGTATTTATTTCAGAGTAACCTTAGGAGATGAGAGATGCTCATTATTAGCACTGCTAACATTGCGAACACATTAGCCAGATTAACAAGCACAATATTGAGTATGGTGTCACCACACGAAGTCTTGAAATAAAAGTACAATCAGGCCGAGACACTGGATTTACTCGGGCTATTTTAGTTAAAGAGGGCGATATGGGTGGATAACGGTGAGTGACAGAGCATTGTTGTTAGCACGTTAGCTCGCTGGTTAGCTAGTGATGCAGGTGTGCATAAACACCGCTGGAAAGACCAGTTTGTTGGACTAATAAAAACAAGGCTCGTCTGTACTGGTTGTTATACATCTAAATATACAGTGCGAACAAGTCTATTTGCATTTTTACGTATCTACCAACCTTCCATGTCTTGGAGCTCAGATGGGGAAGCCATTTTTACTGTAAACACTCCTGACTCATTGACTGCTCAGCCAATCAGAATCGAGCTCGTTCTGTGGCTAAAAGAACACTAGAGGGCGTCACGTCGCACAAGAGTCAAACGTCTCTCTCTCCTCGCTCTCCCTTTAAAAACGAATATTTTTTCTCTGTGTGAAAAAAGTGTAAAAAACAACAAACACCATTCATAGATTTATTTATGCTACAGACAAATCGTTTTGATAGCGACAAATTATGTCTTCCAGGGGTTGCCATCAACAAGTCATCAACCTCCACCACACCCTCTTCGTCTCCTACCTGGTAGCTCCATCTCTAGAATCATTCTTCTATCAATATAACCACTGTCCCTCCTCTCCAGACCATCTTAATCTAGTTTCTATAGATTTTTCTCTAAACCTTCCTGTCTGTGTTGTCCCCCTAATGACCTCGTTCCTGACCCTGTCCATCCTGGTCACCCCTCAAGAGAACCTCAGCATCTTTAACTCTGCCACCTCCAGTTCTGCCTCCAGTTTTCTACAGTACTACAAAGGTTTCTGTGTATGTTCTCAGTCACCCATGTCATTTATCAAAAAATGGGAACTGGATATAGTCCAGCCACTTGGATATGAGGTGAAATGTCTCCAAGAAGCCTGCTGTGTCCAGTTGCCCTCGAAGTAGAGGTAATTTTACTAACTCATGTGATTAAATGCATTCATGATATTTTGTTTATTTATTTTTCTGAATTTTGCTTTTTATCTAGACTATTATGCTCTGTTGGACATTGGTTGATAAGACCTGTTTGTCTTATCATCTGATTAAACTGATTGGAAAAAATATATTTAAATGCATAATTCATAGAACCAACAATTTTCATATAGTCTTCAAGCAAACGCAAACCTTGACCTGAAATCCCTGTCTGTGAAGCGTTCTGCTCTCAGAGCAGACTGTTTATACAATCACATCTGTCAGGCATATCTTCCACTTCAAGATCTGGTCTGTAGCTTGAACTCGGTCAAACAGCCCTGTGTTTATACATGTTTTACTACACTTTCTTTCACTTTTTAAGTGCATAAAACATAGTTTATATACCGGTTACTCAGATTCATCTCCATAGTTCCAGATAACAATGGCCTCTAGAAATAAAAGATGTGATTAAATAAAGTGTTCATGGCCCTAATGCTTTGATAGGATTGGAAAGACACAGATATTCACAGAATGTTCCTTATATATCAGCTCTGTGTATCATCCAGGATATGGATACTTTTCTATCATAACCGTCAACTTCTGCTCTGTTGCGCATACGACTTTTTTTTCAGTTCAGCTTCTGGTTAAATATTTTTTTAAGGATTGCAGGTCAAAAAAGCGTGGAAAGAAAAACAGTGGTTGAATTCACTGCACTTATTAACAACGTCTTAACAGTGAACTGTCTGGGTAAGGTTAACAGCCAGCACATGGGAAACATGTCTTTAAATGGATGTCAGTGTTTAGGGGCTGTAAACATGCCTTTCTAAATGCACCAAATATGATAACCCTACCCTACCTGATGATTTAGCAACAGATCTAAAAAAATACACGATAGGCTACGATTTCTGCACTTGGTTTTGATAGTTCAACCCAGGCATGTCCAAGCTCTTCCACAAAGCGTTGGTGTAGCTGCTGAATTTTGCTCCAACCAACCGGGAGCATATTGACAATCCGCTGTCTGATGACTGAGATCAGGAGGATTGAACCTGTAAAATCAGGTGTGCTACTGCTTGGGTGGAACAAAAACCTGCAGCTACACCTTTGTGGAACAGTTTGGACATGCTTTGTTTCAACCATCAGGAGAGGTGATAGAAATAGAATTTATACCAGATGTAACTCCTTAGGTATATAGTATAAACAGTGTGCCATTCATTTATCTTCATCCTCTCCCTGGGTCTCAGGGGCAGCTATCTCCACAACTGCCACCCAAATCATTCTGCACCACACTGTAAGCCTTAGGAAGATGCAATATTTGTAAAAACAAATCCATTGTGTTTAGCTGTTATTACCAGTAAAGTTAATTGATGACCGCTCGAGTAACATTTCGCAGACAGTTGCCTACACTCAGTTGCCATAGACAATGTTGATTTGCTTCATGTTATTGCTCAAGAGGAAAAGATATTGCACAAAAAGAGGAACTGTAGTGCAGAATTCAAGTATATCAGAAAGGAAAGGAAAGCAAACCCCTTGTCATTGCGATCCACACCACTGCACACAATGAAATGTAACATAGGCATTTAACCCATCACTAAAGATGTTGAGGTTCTCTTTAGGAGAGACAAGGATGGACAGGATCAGGAATGAGGTGATAAGAGGGACAACACAGACAGGAAGGTTAGGAGAAAAAGCTAGAGAAGACAGATTGAGAGACAGAATAGTTTGGAATGTTTAGTCAACTAGCTGTTTGAGAAGTGTCACATGAATAAATGATATTGTTTTATTTGGAATAGATAGGACCAAACTGGTATGATGCAGGGTGACATGAAACAATGACACAAGATTGACATGAAATAGGAACATTTGGTTTGTGGTTTGTGTTTTCTAAATCCTACAGTCATGGATAAAAGTTACTTTTTTCCTTTTGTTCATTTTTTTTTTACCTTTCTTTGTTGAAATGATGAAATCGAAGATTGTTACTAAGAAGAGGATTGTTGTGCTACACATGGTCCTACAAGTAACATGCGTGGTTACATCAGAATAGGACACATGGTGATGAAGCGGACTATTTAAAGATCACTAGAGCTTCAAAACGGAAGCAGTCAAAAAAAAAGTAATTGTCGCTGGAAAGAAAAGTTAAACAAATCCTGCAGCTGTGTAATAACCTTTTGTTGAAGCATACACAGGAACAAGTTTTTGAAATGAATAGTGATCATTGGGGTTCTTGAAACTGGACTAAACAAACTAAACCTGTCCTTGACTTGTGCCATTTGATCTAAGATGACTTCCAACACATTGTCAGTGTTTGTGTGTGTGATTCTCTCACCTGAATACGTTCTGGATTCACTGCATGGAGATTTCTCTTGATTTCTAACAATTTCTAACGATTGCAGCAGTTGGTACTGCAGCAGTACTGTATGGCAGTACAGTTCGGCCAGGAATTAGCACAGATGCATGGTTACTGATTGTCAAGATAAAAGGATACTTGTTGCTAAGGTTGCCAAC